>JAKZAP010000006.1:20426817-20716959 GCA_023053575.1 Branchinecta lynchi
GTGATATTTTTTGCTGAGTTGTAGCCTACTGCTTAAAACTTTACTCAGTTTGAGGAACGTCAGTTTATCATGAATGCCTGATTTTTTTTGTGTTGGGATTTGCCCAACACTGGTTTAGGACAGGCCTGGTCTGGTAAAAATGAAAATAACAATCCTCGAGGATTTCTTTTCGTCAGGGAAATAAAAATGTTTGTGGATTTGATCCCAATTTGTAACTGAGCCATATGAAAGTCCACTTTCTTCCATTCTTTTATCGATGCTACCCCAAAATAAGTTCAAAAGATTGGGAAATCTAAGATGGCACTAAGCGGCCTTGCTAGCTACAATCAAAGGCGTTACTAGCCAAAATGTGTTTTTTGTTTTTTTTGGGGGGGGGGGGGCATTTACCGACTGGCTGGTAATTCTTACCGACTTTTTCTGTAGAAAAAACGACTGTTTGACTGACTTTTAAAAAAATTCCTCTGAATTTCAGAAAAAAAGACTATTTTGAAGAAAAATCGACCAGTTTTAGCGACTGTTTTCATGAAAAACAATCAACTGTTTTGACGAAAAATCGCGGCTCTTAGCGCCGACTCGGTTAATTTTTACCGACAGCATTGGGGAGGGGGCCTCCCCCCCCCCCCCGTGTGACGCCCCTGTCTACAATATAGTCGAAGTCGCCATTCCGATCTTCTTTGTTTTCCCTAATACCCATTACACCCCTGCACAGATTCTCGAGGAAGAATTGTATACGAAGGAACATATTTTGATCTGTCGTTCAAGAAAGGTTGGAAAATTATATGATAATCTTCTTTTCTAGGATATCATCATGGGAGATTCTCAAGTGGTCCTTACTGGTGGATCTGACTCAATGAGTCAAGCTCCTTTTGCCCTTAGAAATATGCGCTTTGGAACCAAACTAGGCGCGAAGTACGAGTTGGAGGATATGATGTGGGCTGCTTTGACAGATCTTCATTGTAAAACCCCCATGGGAGTCACCGCTGAGAACCTGGCGGAAAAGTACAACATTACAAGAGCAGAAACTGATGCCTTCTCTCTCAAGTCCCAGCAGAGTTGGAAGAAAGGTTAGATTTTAAAGTTAGCCCCCTTAAAGTGCCTTTTTTAGTCTTAGAAGGGGAGAGGGATTTGATTTCTTCAGGAACAGACGTGCAAATGGTAAAGACTCGTCTCCGCCGCTTATTTTGACACACTTTGTAGAGCACATTCTGCGCTCCTTCTATACTATTTCGTTCTGGAGTCACTCATGTTCTGCGAAAGAAGGAGATTAAAAAGATGGGATCATGTTATTTTATATATGCAAATATATGCCTTAACCATACATTGACGGAGAAGTTCAAAATTTAAGATGCAAGTGTTACCCTTTTGGATGTTTCTTCGTCGCTATAAAAAATCATTGACAACCGAGCCCAACCAGCGCACGACCTTCTCCACTGTTTCCTGGCCGAAGATTGAAAATTAGTGTCTTTTTCTGTGTCTTTATGTGTTTAATTTATTTTCTTTCATTTACTCCCCTTTTTGGAAATGGCGGGTTACAAATATATTACTTACCTACTTACTTGTGTTGACGCAGCATTCAAGGTTTCCCGGAGTTTGCAGATTAAAATTGAGATCCCCCCCCCCCCCCCCCCCCCCCCCCCCCCCCCCTCTCACACACACAGTGTAGACGTTTACAGGACATCCTGGGAATGGAGGTTGCTATCGGAAGATGTACTAGAACAAATGTTTTTCTTCCAGTCTAAAATTTACGTTATTTTTTAGCTCATGATGCTGGAACTTTCAAGGATGAAATTGTACCGATCACTTTAAAGATCAAAGGAAAAGAAGTCGTATTCGACACAGACGAACACCCGAAGCCACAAGCAACGATTGAAGGGCTAGCTAAGCTTCCCTCTGTTTTTAAGAAAAATGGCACAGTTACCGCTGGATCTGCTTCAGTAAGTAACTTCCGTTATGGCATTGATAGTTTCCGATCCAGTGTAAAGACGCATAATATGAAACATTGGATATGGTGCTGGAGCAAGGGTCTTGAGTCTCCGTCTGCGGAGGTTGGAATACAAATCTTCCGTCACTCTAACTTTGAGACGGGTAGTTTGAGAACTGGGGTTATGAAGGATACCAATACCGAAGCTATCATCATAAGTCATTCTCCGATTTATACTACGGCTGTGATGTGGCCGTGCTAAATTATGCAGCCAGCTGTAAAATTTCATGGTAGGTCTTTCCCCTATTGAATCTCTGTGCTTTCGATTGATCTTTGCCAAGTATCGGTGGGTTCACGAGGCGGTTGTCGGTCCATTGATATGTCGGTAATTATTATTTTTTTGTGAGACTAGAATTTTGATGATTAGATCGTATCGCGTTTCGGGAATGTATATAAATGTCACCTTTAAACCTCGAATCTTCTCTTATAGGGTATTTGTGACGGAGCTGGTGCTGTGATAATTGCCAGTGAAGAAGCTTTAAAGACCCACAACCTGAAGCCGTTGGCTCGACTTGTCGGCTATGCCGTTGCTGGTGTAGACCCGTCCATCATGGGTATTGGTCCAGTGCCAGCTATTCGCAAGCTATTGAAGGTTGCTAACATGGAACTGAAGGATATTGACCTTATTGAGGTATGGACATGTTGATGATCATTTTACGCAGTTCACGGCCTGATTCAGGGTTTCTTGCGATGATGGTGTTGGATGTGAAGTTGGGTCTAGCCCCGCCTCCTCCTCAATGGCCACGGTTATACTTGACCACAGCATTGTGGAAGGGCTGAGGTGCATCTCAGATGTCCAAGAAGTTCTTTGTCGTACATGGGAGCTGAAATAAGCAAACTCTGAAAAAAAGAAGAGAGAAACTCTGCATGGATTTCGGAAGAAAATCTCTGATCCACCCAATCCACAAAACCCTTTTCCCCCCTCAATCCACAACAAAACGACTCCCGCGCAGGGTTGCAGTGCCTGTTGAGAAACTTCAGCCGGTACGCTGCGCCCATCAGCGGTTAGCGAAGAGTTTTATACCTAGCTTTGTAAATATGTATAACGAAAATCAGGAGGATTGATTAGTGTTTTGTTTTCTTTGTTCTTTTTTTGCGTCGCTTTTTAGTGTGACTATACCAAAGAAATTTGGCAGCGCCATGAAAATTTTGGTGAAAATAAAAGCTTATCTTATCTTATCTACCTATCTAAGCCAATTGAAACATAGGTTTGCTTGGCTTTAGATGAGTGTCTTCTTGGCATCGTTCCAGTTTTCTTTCCACTATGTCCTTTCACCCTGATTCAAATGTAGCCAGAGTATCTACATTTCTCCTAGCAATAGACGTAGTAAGATTGTAGGAATAATGGAAATTGTCCTTTAAATGCTCCTTCAAGTTAACCGGATTAATTTTCAGATCAACGAAGCCTTCGCTGCCCAAGCTCTTGCCTGCATGAAGGACCTCGGAATCAACCCTGATATTCTGAATACAAGTGGTGGAGCCATTGCTCTTGGCCATCCACTTGGAGCTTCAGGGTCAAGAATCACAGCTCACCTAGTCCACGCGCTCAGGTAAAATATTCCTCCGTTTTTCTCCGTTCCACCATTCTCCAATGAGCGCGCCATTCGCGCTCGCAAATTTGAGACTATTTGATAAGCAACGGAAAAGTTCATTGAAGGGGCTGATGATTATCGATTGGTTGAGTAGGTCAAGCCAATAGAGTCTTCCGATCGGTCTATGTCGTGTCAGGCATCGGTTTGCTAAAAACCTAAAAGCTATGTAGAACTCGGCGTTTAAATGTTGTAAGTAAGTTTGTTTAGGACAAAACGTCAACAGCTACCCGGTTTTGTTTCCGCTCCCTACGGTGGAGACGGCAGCGGACTGCTGTCGCAAAACAGGTCCATGTACCAGTCGGTTTTGACTGCCAACTTTGGGCTTGCCAATTTGTTGGTAATTATAAAAAGAAGCGACAGTTGCTGCAGGCAGCAAGCTTGCCGCGAAAACAGGTTGATTGGTTTTGGCATTTGACGTCTAACCGCGTGAATACGCTTTGGGTCAGAATGAGTGAGACCGTGGGTCATTTTAACCTTCAATGACAGGTTCACAAACTAGTTCTCTTGGTTCTGAACACTTAACGTTTGTCCTTGTCGCGGATCAAAGGAAAAAACACGTCTTAATCCCTTGTCATTTTAGGCAACGTGGAGCCAAGTACGGCATTGGATCCGCCTGTATTGGAGGTGGTCAAGGTATTGCCCTTCTTCTCGAAAGCATTCACTGAAGTCAAACGTGAGGAATACCAGACAGGGATTTTTATTTGGTTATTATTATATTCTCATAGGAGCCAGTTTCATGTTACGAACATTTTTGGGACGAAACAATAACATAGACTTTTAGTCGGACTGGTTTCTTTGACTGCGGCTATGCTTGTAGTGGAGAGTAGGGACGGCTAGAAGTCGCTCCGCTGCTTGTTCGGCCGTTAAGTCACGTTGTGGTAGAGCCAGCATTTCGTACCTGGAAGGTTCAATTCAATTTATTTTCAAAACCGATAGAACGGTCGAGCCGATATGGTGGTTCTCTTCCATACTAACACTAATTATATACAAAAGATATTTCTACATTCAACAAAGGCTTGTCAAACATAACACAGAATATTCAAATCTGTTTACAATTTACAAATGATGTGAGCTAAAAAGGTTGACGAAGGCGGGAACGGTAACGAGTCAATTAGGAATAAGCGCTTAAAGGGGAAGCCACTCTGATATGATAATGTTTTCCTGCACTGTATGTGTCCAGATGACCTGTCCAGAACAACTGTCAGTACCCAGAAGTTAGAGAGTTTTAGCAAAATCCTCACGCAATGCGGTTTTCGCAGTCGGATGTGAGTTTACTCCTTCGGTCCAGAATTCTGACGAATGGCATGCATGTTTACCCATAGCGACACGAATTTCGCAGGCGTATTTTCAGGCGCGAAATCTTGTCTGACTGTTTGTGCAGTAGCTTTAACAGGCTTGATCAAAGCTGGAAGGCGCAACCATGGAGAGAGGATTGAAGCGCCTTTGAAGCTGTAACCCTGATGAGTAGTAATTTATCATCAAGTACAAGCCAAATATTGGCATACCACATCCGTGCTTGTAAGTGCAACTTGAGGTAACCTTAAAGTTTAACTGAAAAGCCAACTTATTTTGTGTCATTTAATTTGAACACACTGAGTTCTGTACTAGTTATGACTATCTGCACTAGTTATGACCTTACGTCGTTACGCCATCCCCACAACATAAATTCTAATATGACTCGGGAAATTTTAATCTGAACATAAACGCGGCTTTTCAGTGGGCAGTGGTGATCTTGATGAAGGATGCTTAGTGCCTGAACAAAAAAAAATTCATAAGTCTTTCTCGTAAGATACAAACGCATAGAGGTACCACAAAACACACGGAAATTCCACTATTTGAAGATCGATTATTCATGAATAGCGGAAAAACGAAGTAACGCTTTTTAAGCGGGTCTTCATGCCAATTTAAGTGAATAAGTGATGGTAAATAGATTGTCCTACCTCAGCCCTTTTCGGTTAAACTTTAAGCTAATTTGTTTAAGTCCTGTACTTTCCATATTGGCCTTCGCCCGAGAGTGCATTTAGAAAAATCTTGCGAAATCCATGTAACCACACAGCAAGTAACACTGTCAGGTTGTTTTAGATTGTTCATTTGTTTACATTTTTTTACTTACCCCACCATGAACTTCCTGATTGTTGATGAGCGCAGCAGTGGCGGAAAGTAAGTGGCATGCAACTGCCAATGATTGTTGTCGTTTTTCTGTAGTGGTCCGGTTGGCGCCCCTGAAAAAAAAAATGAAAATGCGGATTCTCGAGAAGAAAACAATGCACATCTGTCGGCTTTAGTTCTTTGCACGATATTCCTGGGCCTTGGATTGGGTACTCGAAGTGTTATACAAGATAAGATGGCTTTAAAAACTAATGATAATTGCAAGTTTGTTTGTTATCCAGGTTAGTGGAGTAATAAGGAAATAATATGGAGGTACAATCTATTGAGGACATGGGCACTAAGCAAGATGTTCAGATGAAGGCTCAGAATTAGAAATTCGCAAATGCGTGTGTAAATTGTTGAACTGAAGACCACACAAAAACCTTCAAGGACACATATTTGACGATGCAAAACGGATTTTGAAAGTTCCGTACTTTGGTGATAAATATTCCTTCAGCCCAAGCTGACTGCGAATCATATTTGACGAATATTATTCGCTGACGAATATATATTCATCAAATAGGATTCGCAGTCAGCTTGGGCTGAAAGAATACTTGAAGGACCCCTTGCACTATTTGCTCGTCAACTTCCATATTTTTAAATATTTGGAGACTTTAAAACTAGGCTATGCTTTCAAGAAATAACCAACATTTTTTGCTGTTTTGAGCCTTTTCCAAGACCCGTTGACTTGTAGCGAAAACAGGGATGCAATTTGCATAACCGTTATTTCTGATGGAAAAACTTCTCGCAGACTACCGTCGACACCGTGATACACATCGAAGCTAACAAAGCACGGCAGGTGAGGAAATCAGTGTGGTTTTGTTAGAGGAGTTAGAATGTACCGTACGAAAATGGGGTCTCCGGGTTTAGAAATATATGTAGAGATTATGAAAGTAGGTTGCGTTAGTATTGTAGGTAAAACAGGTCCTTTAAAGTTTAACCGAAAAGGGCTAGGATACTACAGTCTAGTTACCCATCACTTGTTCGCTTAAGTAATCTTGAAAACCCGATGAAAAAGCGTTAGTTTGTTTTTCTGATATTTCCAAATAATCGATTATCCCATTGTGCTTGCCGCTCTCCCCGTTTTTGTGATATCTCTATGGTGCCTGGAACATTTGGCAACAATACCAGCAGCAAACGAGTCTGCAGTGCCAAAACTAGAGCCAGATAGTGATGTGTCTTGTGTAGTGATAGTGCAGTGATTTTCGCGGGCGAATTGTGGACGGATTCACCATGGGAAAGCGTCCACATTCCCAACGTCCCTACTGGAGACTACTGTGGACAGAATGAAAATCCCCAATAGGTGTTGTAATAATTCAATGTATTTGAATCTAAGATGTAAAAATAAGTTGCCTTTTCAGTTAAACTTTAAGCAGGGGCGTAGCTAGCTCTTCTCTGTTGGGGGGGGGGGGGGGGGTGAGAAGCGGCGTTGTGCCGACAGTGGGGTGTCGTAAAGTGTGGCGCCTGGGGGGATGCGCCCCCAGACCCCCCTTTCGGGTCCGTTCCATAGTCATAGATCTCAGGTATTCCCAGGGATTTTTTCCCTATACGGATTCCCTAACGGAGTAAAGTCACAATTTGGTCCAGACATGGATGGTCCGGTCCTTGCCCATCGTACTTACACAGCTCTTACTAGAAATGGCTTTTTACGATAAAATGACCCAGAAATAGTGTTTTTAAAAAATACTCATACTTTCTTTTCGAAATTAGGAATTCTCTAGTTAGCGCTTGTTGATCAGGCCAGGCTTCGTTAGAAAATGTTGGATTTTTTGCGCAACAGGTTTAAATTTGTGTGTCAATCAGGTTTTTCCACGCCGCACAAGTTATGGTCTGGCAAACCCTCAAAACCTCGGCTAGATCTGAAAAGCGAAAAATTCAAATAAAGCGACAAACATAGATTTTGTTAAGAAGCAGATTTCAGAGGTTAATAGACCATGCACGTGGTCACCGGGTGTGTGAAAACAGTGAAAAGCAAGAGGGGTCCTTTAATACCACGAACCAGGCCGTTCGATATTAGAGAAGCCAAAAATGGAAGATAAATTTGCAGTGACGGCCATACCAGTCGTTGTTTTTTTCATGACGACTCTAATTGAATAATTTATTTATTTATTCATTTATTTCCCTCAGAACTGAGGAGTACAAAATAATGTATAAAAAATAACTGATAATAGATCAATAGATAGCCGAGATGCTAAGAAGGTCTTAGCTTCTCTAAAAGGATGAAGACTGGACTATTCTAATATAACAACAGAAATTCTAAAGGCAAAGTTTTTTCGATGCCACGCAATGCGGGCCTTTTATCCCATTTCACCTTCGTTCTAATAGTGTCAGAATTTACCCTGGTGTAAAATAAAGTATGTCGATCTGGCTTAATGCTCGCACAATAACTCGTAGGTTATTCAAATAATCTTTGCAATAACTTTTGTACTGGTACGTCTGCTACCAGTGCTACCATAAACATTACTGAAATACTGAATGCGAGCGAGATTTCGTGTCGCATAGCAACAACATAGTTGTATTTGCAAAATCTGAGGTCAGACGTTAAACTTCTATATCGAACTTTTTCTTGAATCTCCTGTCCTTTAGAGCAGTGGTTCCCAACCTTTTCCGCACCGCGTACCCATAAACAGGGTTCGTAAAGGTTGCGTACCCCCATTTTCAGACCGTGAAAAAGGCGATATTTCTGTCGTAAATGAAAAGGCATACACGTGTAGAAATATATACAAAATCAATGAGACATTTGAGGCTGCGTTGTAGCAAAAAAAAATTTCAAATCACAGCTCGGTGTCATTAACAGCAACATTTTTTACCGGACCTTGACATCATGTTTCCACTAAATGGATTTTGAATCCAGTCATAAGTTCTACTTCTACCCTGTCACCGCAAATTGATAAATTCAGGCACACGAATAGTTTTTTTTCATGCTGTTCTCGGTACTGGAGGTTTTCGCAAACATAATCTTTTCTTTTGTATTATTCTTTTATATGATAACCAACAAATACTATCATCTGAGCTTAATCTGACACATCCCGCAAATCCGTGCTTTCATCAAGCTGCATCGCATACAGTTTCGTTAATTTTGTTCCAGACCTGGATGACAATATTACTTGCAATGACTTCGCTTCTTTTTGAACAATATTGTTTGACACACGAATATGTTTTACAGCAGTAGGCTAGCTGTTCTGGAATCAATATCATTTCACGAATTTTACTAGGGCTTGCATTCAGAGGCGTCACGCATGGGCTGGGGACGCTCCTCCCCCTAAGTGGTCGGCCAGTCTGTAAAAAGAAACTGGGAGCGAAGGGCCTTTTCGTAAAAACAGTTATTTTTTTCGGAAAACAGTAGGTAGAATTACCAGCCACTCGGTAAAAATGTCTTGCCCCCAAAAAACTTGTTGGCTAGTGGTGCCTTTGCTGATAATATTAGGCTTTCGGCAGATAAAAATGAGTGAGGTGATATTTTGAATGTACCGATTAAACAGATTTTGGTACCTCCGCGTACCCCTTTGGGTACGCGTACCACCGGTTGGGAACCACTGCTTTACAGTATGCGTGAACAGAACTGCATTGCAGAAACACGTATGGAAAACGTAACAGTATGTAAATATACAAAACAAATTCCATAAACTAGCACGGACCAAGCGACGGCGCTTCGCCCGTGTGCCGACGGTTCGTGCAACATTTGGGGGGGGGGGGGGGGGGTGATTCACCCCCCCCCCCCCCCCGTCGCTACACCCCTGCCTTTAAGAATGGCTGAACTTTTCCCTCGTGGACAGATTCTGTTTTAACGTCAGGTTACGGCGCTACGATCTTTCAAAAAATAACCTGACGCTTACAAAGGATTGGGTAGGTAAAGAAAATGGCTTACGTAAATGAGTGGGAGGTGGAGTAGGCATGGTTTCATTTCCATAGACTGTTAAAATTGCTTTTCACTGTTGAAAAAGGATCTTTTCATATTGACGGGAGAGGGAAATCCCAGACAGAAAACCGACACTAGAGACCTCCTTGTACCTCAAGATTCATCGTCGAGCTTTGTCTCCCATAAACTTGGTAGGAAAAATATGTGCGGCTATTCAAAATCTTAACTGGTAGCAATAGCACGTCTTTTTACGCCCAAAAGAAGACCCAAGTGGATACAACCCAACCTTTAGATAGTAGAATTGTTCTTACCGTGCCATCCCATCGAGTATGGGAAAGATGTTTCGAATAGGTTGTCATACCGTGCCGTTAGCTTCTTGATGATATCGGCAAGGGCAGTTCTTTCGTCGTCGGTTAAGTCTGTCAGCCGGAGAACATGGCGCTTGGGTATTACCATTGTCTCGAAGGGCCAGACTGCCCAGTAAGGAACCAGGCAAACCCAGTGATCGTTGACTTCTACTAGCCTTTCCTACAGAAATACTGAAAGTTACAGTTTGCACGATGTGGTCGGTCGCTACGTACCTTCCAGTACTCTATAAGTCAAAAACACGCCAGTAAACCTCGGAAAGAACGAGAAACGTCACCCGAACGATGACTCCCTACGTCAACCAGTCAACGGCGTTCGTTTGGGACTTCTGCGGGGACGTTTCAGCCTCTTCGATAGGCACAGCGTGATTCTACATCGGCACGAAGAGTTACCCTAGGTTCACACAGAGCAAATCGCAGCGATGAACGAGATTTTTCAATCGCAGCGACAGAAGATTTTTATCGCCTGGATGTTCACACTGAATTTTCGTTGGCAACAGAGTTTAACGCGAAAAATAATTAAAAATAACCCTTAAAATAATTAATTTTTCGAAAAGTGAATCATCAAAAGGGTCGTCCATGTTGCTGTTGCGTGCATAAAATCGTACTGTCGCCCGATTAAAGTTGAAGTTGAATTTTCTCAACATTGAAAATCGCCTGACGAAGTAACAGAAATCGCCGGTTTTGGCGACGAAAATCTCGGCGACGACCGATATCGCCTTAGTGTAAACGTCTGTGAACCTAGGGTTAGTGAACCGCTTCTACTGTCAAACCCGATCTTTCGCGAGAAAATAGCGTTTCGTCGAGTGAGTGATTCCTGAAAATGCACGAAGCTTGTATAAGAGGATTTCAGCCACGACATCTTCTTGCTTCTTTCCGAGATCATTTCGTGGAAAGGTTCATTTAGAAAGTGAGACTAACAATCGGTCATTGGTGGCAGTATAGGCTAAGTTGATCTTCCATTACCTTTTTCTTCAACTCCTGATGGACGTAGTCTATTAAGAGGACCGTTTTGTTTTCTTCATAATATTTCCTTTGGTTTACGTCTTTTGTCGCTGGCTCGTTGGGTAAGAACGATGATGCCCAGATTTGACAGTGAGGGTGGGGGTTTGAGCACCCCATCTGATCTCCTTTATTCTCAAATATCTGAACCCATTTGTATTTTTTTGACAGTTCTTCCATCTCAAGACACCATCTGAAATATTTTCTGTTGGTGATATCAAGACATACCGTAGTCACTCATACTGCATTAGCATCATAATTTGTCATTCTTACTTAGAATAATAGAATATAAATTATTTGTATTCCCGATGAAAAATTTCTCTCAAAATAGTACTATGAAGTAGTACGAAAAAGTTGCATGCAGTACTAACGATGCTACTACATGCATCTACTTCAAGGCTGCCGTGTTACTGCATACTACTATATGCTACTATTAGCAAGACTGGATGCTACGTCAAGACAGGATGCTACTGGATACTATTACATAAGATTGGACCAGTCGAAGGCACATTAAAAGATAGTATTCTTTGCTATTACTTAGTATTACATGCAACGTTTTCGTACTACTACGCAGCCTACACATTTTTCATCGGGTTACTATTATAGTAATATATAGTCATACTATGATAAATAGCGAAGAAGGAGCATGCGAAATTTGTCAACACAGTACTTGTCGCTTCTTCATTGTCGTCAAGTGGTATCATGGCCATTTGGTCAAATCGAACTTCTTTCAGTCAAATCGTCATCTCTTTTTGCCAGCATTTGTTTGTGCTGTATTTGTTGCGCCCTTTCTAGCTCCTATAGTTGGACGAAGGGTGTGTTCAAACGCCTACCCGTTGTTACCACCATCCTTCCAACCGATACTCTTGATGACTATCTCTCCTTGTCGATGTGGTAGCGTTCCAGCAACTTATTATTAGTTACGATCGTTACTATTCTTGTTACTGTTGCCGTTCCAGAGCGCGCCGTAATAAGTAAATTCGCTCCTCCCACTGATTATTTTCGTTCCACGACTGTTACGATCGTTAAAATTTACTTATGATGGTCGCGAGCATCATAAGTGATAATGTTCGCGTTGTTATTATTTTCGTTCCAGAGAGCGTGATAACTACCGCAATACGGAGCTCGCCCCTCCTCTTATCATCGTAACTTGTAATAACTTCCCTGGAACGCTACCAAAATCTCCGGCCTCTCCGGGTATCTAGCAGAAGAATGGCAGAAGTAATGTCACAGCTGGTCCCAAACATCGCGGTGATTGATCGACACAGGATTTGAGTCGTTGAGTTTGAGTCGTACGGACACGCTTACTCCTTCTTCCTGAGAATCACTGGCGTGTTTTGGTGCTTTCGACATAGTCATATAAAGTATCCCGACAGAGGTTAGAACGACTAAGGTAGCGTTTAGTATAGTGTGGCAGGATGTTGGAATACTATATCTATATAACGAAATCGGAAACACGCCCCTAAAGTCCCTGAACCTAGGGAAGAATGAGAAACGTCACCAAAACGAATCCTCGAAATTTATTCAAACACTATGTAAACCAGTCAACAACGTTTGCTGTGGTGACGTTTCTTGCTCTTCGCGAGGCACACGGCGACTTCTTCGTCGGCACAAGAGTTAGTCATCAAAAGTATTCAACATAGTTACATGGGCGATAACCTCTTCGCGCGCGGTTTTCCAAAGTTGTTGAACTATCGTGATCTGAACGCGGCCGAGCTATTTGCTAAGTAAATGCAAACCCAATCACCCCAGCCCAGTTTACAATAACCCAAGCGTAGACGCAAAACGGATAAGTCAGCTACATTTTATTTGAGCTATTCGGCCCTTCTTGGCAAGGGTCCTCTTCAGGCTCAAGCCTGAAGACGACCCTTGCCGAAATATAGCTCGAATAAATGTAGCTGACTTATCCGTTTTGCACCGTCAAATATGATTCGCAGTCAGCTCGGGCTGAAGGACTATCAATAAGCCAAGCAGGAAGGTCGTAGGCCCAATGGGATCATCCTTTCATGTTTTCTTGTTGACCTATAACTGATTTGTTTTGTTATAGCCTGCCACTTTGTATTCCCCTTAAAGCCAGGCTTCACCTTCCAGATTACCAGACGTCAGGGGCTTCCGCATATAGTAGAGCCAACCCTTCCAGATTTTCATGATAATGATGACATCCAGTTTTGCTTTCTTCAACATTTCCTAGATGTCCCTATTACATTTCAGATATCTCTTGCATCCCGCAGTCACAACTGTCAATCACTTTCCCATTTCCTTCCTACATTTGCATATTTGTCCTGTCTCTCGAATGGATAGCCTCTATGGTACCTTCCAGACATCCGAATCTGGGGTGTCCAACACCCCGGACTTCCAGACGTTTTTGGCCTGGCTTCACCTTCCAGATCCGTCTCGAAGAAAACGGCTGTCTGGAATCCGGAAGAAAAATCTGGAAGGTGAAGCCTCGCTTTTACCTGTCTACAACTGCTTTGATTTCTTCGATCGACATGAGCGGTAACGTAATGTTGGACTTCGGGTGAAAACACATCACACGACAGCATCCTTTTGCTCCTGCTGATCGGAAAAGGGGGTTGGCAGTTTCCTCTGGTTCAGGGACGTCTTCGAGTAGGGCTGGGAAGTCGTTGTTGAACACGTAGGTATCTTCATAACTGGGGTTGACCTGGTGAGAGAAAATAAAAATATGACTTAAATCATCTCAATGATATTCGGAAGGACGATCTGCGTCGGGCGATCGTTAACTAAAATTTCTGCCATGATTTTTGGCACCATCTTCATGCCCGTACGGAAAGTTGAGATCTGTTACTTCAACGATCCATGTGAAGAAAATCCGGCCCGAAAAACCTGATCGTCTTTCCGCACCTTAAGCCTTCTGCAGTGTCAGATCTTCGACCCTTTAAGCCTTCGCGTCATGCCTGCCTCTTCAAAGATAGTCAGACCACTGACACGATCTTTGTGCCTCTTCTTCTCGATCCTATGTTTTCTGACTGGAGATCTTCAGACTGCTATCGAAATATTTTGTTTCTTACCGCTCCGTTCGGTCTTGTTGCTCCTGGCGACAGTGGATTGGTCGGGTCATGTTCGGGGACATCGTCGTGTACGTCGTCTACTTTTCCTGACCATGGTCTTTGAAGTCGGTGAGGAGAGACTAGCACCCAGTCGCCCTTCAGAGGGTTGAATCGGATATGTTGATGTTCTGAAATATATTATGATGAAGCAACATAGCCCTCACTCTGCATGACCTGTCTCATATAAGGATGTTAAGACGAAGGTGTGCTCTGGTGAGGTCACTTCACCAGAGCACGATACACTTAAGTCTGTCCTTTACTGGCAATCGTGACCAGTCGGAAGCCATTAACGTGTCGCAAGCTGCCATTTGGGCGCTCTTCAGCGAACGAGAGCACGCCGGGTCTGCACGAGTAGGGTTACGACGTCCTTACCGTTGCCGGTGGGGGACCCGCTTTCGGTAAAAAGTTTGATGATGGTGATGTTGTTTATTGCTTACGTATGACGTCGGATCAGCCTTTATCCATTCAGGCGCCTCCTCGAGGGCTTAATTATTTGGGAACTTATAGATTGATGCTCCAGCACATGTCCCCACTACCCGGATTTCCTTAAACAAATCTGGCAGGTAGGGTTTTTCTTTCAGTCATACAGATGCTTGTCAGTTCTCGATAATAATAATAAACAAGAGCTACGAGCTCATATGGCACTTGTTACGAGTAGGCACGGCTCGGTTATGTCAATGATATATCTAGTGTTTGCTAGGTGTCTTCCCACCAAGTTTCATCTAGATCCCTCCACTCATAGCGTTTTCCAATATTTCCGGTTCTCCCCTCCAGCTCCCCCCTAAAGTCACCGGATCCGGTCCGGATTTTAAGTGGGTTGTCTGAGGCATGAGGTCTTTCCAAATATCAAGTTTCATCGAGATCCGGTCACCCGTTCAAAAGTTATAAATACCTCAAGATTCCGGATTCGCCCTCCCTCCACTCCCCCAACAGTGCCCGAATCGGCCCGGTTATGTCAATGATGTATCTTCACACCAAGTTTCATCTCGATCCCTCCACTCACAGCGTTTCCCAAGATTTCCGGTTGCCCCCTCCAGCTCCCCCCAAAAGTCACCGGATCCGGTCCGGATTTTAAGTGGGTTGTCTGAGGCATGAGGTCTTTCCAAATATCAAGTTTCATCGAGATCCGGTCACCCGTTCAAAAGTTATAAATACCTCAAGATTCCGGATTCCCCCTCCCTCCACTCCCCCAACAGTGTCCGAATCGGCCCGGTTATGTCAATTATGTATCTTCCCACCAAGTTTCATCTCGATCCCTCCACTCACAGCGTTTCCCAAGATTTCCGGTTGCCCCCTCCAGCTCCCCCCAAAAGTCACCGGATCCGGTCCGGATTTTAAGTGGGTCGTCTGAGGCATGAGGTCGTTCCAAATATCAAGTTTCATCGAGATCCGGTCACCCGTTAAAAAGTTATAAATACCTCAAGATTCCGGATTCCCCTCCCTCCACTCCCCCGACAGTGCCCGAATCGGCTCGGTCATGTCAATGATGTATCTAGTGTTTACTAGGTGTCTTCCCACCAAGTTTCATCTCGACCCCTCCACTCATAGCGTTTCCCAAGATTTCCGGTTGCCCCCTCCAGCTCCCCCCAAAAGTCACCGGATCCGGTCCAGATTTTAAGTGGGTCGTCTGAGGCATGAGGTCGTTCCAAATATCAAGTTTCATCGAGATCCGATCACCCGTTCAAAAGTTATAAATACCTCAAGATTCCGGATTCCCCCTCCCTCCACTCCCCCCCACAGTACCCGAATCGGCTCGGTTATGTCAATGATGTATCTAGTGTTTGCTAGGTGTCTTCCCACCAAGTTTCATCTCGATCCCTCCACTCATAGCGTTTCACAAGATTTCCGGTTGCCCCCTCCAGCTCCCCCCAAAAGTCACCGGATCCGGTCCGGATTTTAAGTACGTCGTCTGAGGCATGAGGTCTTTCCAAATATCAAGTTCCATCGAGATCCGATCACCCGTTCAAAAGTTATAAATACCTCAAGATTCCGGATTCCCCCTCCCTCCACTCCCCCCACGGTGCTCGGATCGGGGAAGTGACTATTTCCAACTTAATCATTTGGGGTCCCTGATACGCTTGCCAAGTTTTATCGTCCTAGCTTATCTGGAAGTGCCCGAACTAGCAAAACCTGGACAGACCGACAGACCGACGGACGGACAGAAATTGCGATCGCTATATGGCACTTGGCCGAAGGGCAAGTGCCATAAAAAATCATAAATTCTGCGCTGTGGAAACCAAGGTATAAATTGCTTTGACGTAATTATTTTGACGCCACCGATTGGTATTTTCTCTTGCTAATGATTTCTTGTTAGAAATTATTTGTATCCAGCCTCATTGCACGTTTAACGCTAGAAGACCTTGCTCGCTGTAAGCGGTACGGGAGACAGTCCTACTCCTGTGTTATTGGTGAAAAGTAAAGCATACCTTTTGGTTTGAACTCCATCGATATTTGCTAAGAACTTCAAAGAACACAGTATCAAAGTATTCATACACAGATAAACGGAGAGGTCTGGCATAACGTGACGTCACGAGCTAGGAGAAAGAAATCTGGTTTTGATTGTACCGGTTTTCAGTTACATGGCATCGTTCGAGTTTGAAATCAGGATGGGCGTGGCAATCAAAGAGTTGAATCAAGAAGAAATTTTGTGGAAAGACCTTGTTATCAAGTCTACATTCACGCGTTACGAACGATACAAATAATAAATAATGCATGAAGTAAAACATGTTACACTAGCATTTCAGTGGGAGTTAGTTGGGTAGGCAGACTGTCTGGTTACGACGGGTTGTGACAAAATTGATCTATGCAGTCGATATCATGTTTCTTTGAACGGCGCCGAAGAATCATTTAAACCTGACACAACAGTCATCCAATAATAAATTAAACAATTATTCAAATAAAATAAAGTCGAAGCTGTTCAACGTATTTTTTTTTTAGCAAAAATACTTTCAGAAACAAACAACAGACAAAGGGAGACGCCCAATTTCACCCTTTATGCCAAAGAAACCTGATACAATCATACAGGCTCTTAGCAGATATTCAGTTCTTAATTTACCATCCCCACTTGACTGTATCAGATGCGGAAAGAACAAGGTGTTCAAGAGTTGAGAAAAATGGGAGCAAATTTGTCTCAGCTGCAGACTGTAGCGAAATTAATGCGTTTCCACTCGACCCTCTCTAAAAACAAGACCAATGGTTTTGATCGGATCCCAAAATTTTAATATTTGCTCCAGGCAACTCGGTCTTGTAGATATTCGGTCTTCAACAGACTTCTTAAATATTTTTACTTTTAAAACTTAGAAATAGGTGAAGGCGAATGGTAATATCGGAGAATACCAAGTTCATGATTGACAGTGTACAACGGATACGCCATCTGAATTTCACCAAGATCAGATATAATTAGATATCCATTTTGCGCTGTCAAATGTTCAGATATGGATTCAGCGTATGGTTTATCCTATAGCCTACGTCGTATCTCTTTCTTTCCTTACTTCTGCCCAGCTTCCGGTTTCGGTCGGATTCCGGATAAACTACTTTTCTGGCAAAAAAACTGAAGCTCAAAAACGAATTCAGCATGTTTCCTTTCCCCTACATCGAACCTCTAATCAACTTCAGATTAAACTTTTACTTTTCACAAATTTTCCGGTTTTCGCCGGATTCCGGGTGAACTATTTCTCCGGCGAGAAAATTAATTTCATATTCCGATTCAGCATGTTTCGTTACCCCTAATTCGACTATTTCATTAGCTTTTAAAAAATATTTCTTGTTCCCCTTAATTTCAATCCCCTCCCCCACCCCTAAATATAGGGCCAAATAGCCAGATTGTGTTTGAAACTGTGCGGCGCAGCAAAAAATCCGAACAAAACCCCTGTTTTCTGCTAAAATACTGAGACGTCTGTGCAAATTGTGCAGAACAGGCAGATAAAAGTAGATTAGTTCTGAATCGATATTAAAAAAAAAAAAAGTAGTTTTATATCAAAAGGGGTGCTTGATGCTGGAGTAATGCAGTCCCCAGGCCTATATTTCACACGTCAATGCTGAATGAGCCCTTTTTTTCAATATACATCAAGCCAGATTGTGTTAAAACTGTGCGGCACAGGCAAAGATTCCTATTTTCTGCTAAAATACTGACACGTCTGTGAAAATTGTGCACAACAGGCAAAAACCCCAAAAATCTGACTGTTTTCAGTTAGCCTACAGATGATTTGGTACAAAACCAGATTCTGTTAAAAATGTGCACGGCGGTCAAAAATTGATCCTGTTTATCTCCTAAAATACTGAGATTTTGGTAGTAGCCTACTGTGCCCTGATCCTGTACAACAGGGAAAAATCAGCCTGTTTTCTGCTTAATTACCTTAAATTACCTTAAATCGCACTTGCCAGCGAAAGGTAATCCTGTCGTGCGCTTGCTCGGTGATGAGTGGAGAGGGCCGCTTCTTGGGAATCCCATGCAGTTTTCCAAGGCTTCCGAGTCCAGTCTTTGTCAACCGATGACTTGAAGGCCTTCACACTATCTGCCATGACAGTGCCATAGCGGTACCACTCGATTAGTGAAAAATTGTTTTCGCTTCTTGGTTGTACCTCTCTTCTGGAAAAACTTCTTGGAGTGTCCACGGGTTCGGGTGTTCTGTTCTAGCTGGAAAAGGGTGGTGTCTGTCTCCAAGAGTTTGTGTGCCATAATGGCGCCACCACGTCTGCGACGGTAGCAAAGGGTTGGCAGGCTTAACTTCGTTAGTCTTGTTTGATAGTCCAGGGTGCTATATCCTTTGATGCAATTAGTGGCTCTTATTTGTACAGACTAATACGTATATTTGTTACAGAACTAGGTTCTGTTAAAGTTGTGCGCCGCAAGCAATAAAAAAATGGAAAATAAACCTCTTCGATGGTTAAATTGAGAGAATTTATACAAAACCAGATTGTTTTCCAAGTGTGTCGCAGACAGATTTTTTGCAGATAAAGATAGAAACTTCATTTCTGCTTGGTAATCCAACCACAAGACAAAAAAGGGCAGAAATAAAGTATCAAAAGGCCAAAAACAGTAGGAATAAAGTAGTAAAGTAGATTAAAAAATCAAAAGAAATAGAAAACCGTGATTTTCGGGTTTTTTTCTTGATCAGCTAATTATCCCTCTAGGATGATGTGCGAGAGATAAATATAAATTTGGATATTTCGGTTGCACTTCCGGCAAACCGTCCTCAGCGAAAATGAGGACGCTGAGGACGGTTTGCCGGAAGTGCAACCGATATTTATATTTATTTTTATCCCTCGCACATCATCCTAGTGGGATAATTAGCTGATCAAGAAAAAACCCCGAAAATCACGGTTTTCTATTTCTTTTGATTTTTTAATCTACTTTACTACTTTATTCCTACTGTTTTTGGCCTTTTGATACTTTATTTCTGCCCTTTTTTGTCTTGTGGTTGGATTACCAAGCAGAAATGAAGTTTCTATCTTTATCTGCAAAAAATCTGTCTGCGACACACTTGTGTCGCACTTTCTTTCGTAATGAATGGTCAGCTTGGCTTCAAACCTTATATTTTTTTTTAAATCAAAAAGTAGAATGGTCCAAATACAATATTCTACTTTGAAACACAGTAGAAGTCTGAGCGAAATGCCCAACTTTTCTCTTATTTGCTGACCGACGCGAAGTCTGTTGTGATTAGGTACGCAGCAGACATATTACTGACTCAGTTGAGGGACTTCGGAGGATCTGCTGGTACTTGGACTTCGAGGCACCAGATGAACGTAGCTACTTTTTTCCAGTCTTTATCGGTCATAATTATTTTCTAGTGTCACCTGTCTAGGTTCACATTTGTGTCATTTCTATTAACTGCTCGTTAGTAATTACGTCTAAATTGTTGTGTGTGTTAATACTGTTATTTATCTTGTGTCATTTCGCGTTATTCCCTTTACTCCGCTACCACATTCTGTATTTGGTGGGTTATAAATAAAATATATATATATATATAGAACGTGTTATCAGCTTTCTAATGTTCAAGGGCAAGACACCGCTAGATGTCATGGTCAGAGTCGGAAATCTCTTATAATGTTAGAAAACCCGGAGAAAACGGCTACGGTTACGAAAATATAAAACGTTTACTTAAAAATTAAACTTTGATTATGTTCAAGGTCACTCTGAAAATGAGCTATTCGTTACTCCGTTCGTGAACAGAGCGTCGGTCCTCCTGTGGCAACATGTAAAGCAGTCTCGATGTTTGCCGACGCAGTCGTGGCTGCAGTCGCCTGGAACGAAGTTGCCGTTTGGCTGAAAAATAAACCAGAATTATTTCTCTCATGTCACCTTGATTTTTCGTTCTTTGGCTGTCTGGTGGACAATAATATTAATAATAATTTTTTGAAAAGGCTAAATACGGCCATACAACAGACACCCAAGGCGCCATCATAATTTGTACCACTAAAATAAAAACACAAACCATTTTCTCCTTTTCAGTGCATTTAAAGCGAAAACGACCTCGCCAATTATACTTATATTTGTCTACTTTTTCAAAGTGTCTCAGCAACTGTGACTGTTCATCTAGTCCTAGTCCGTCGTTCAAAGCCAAAGGTAAATATATGGAGCGGCGTTCACATCGTCGCGTTGCCACATTTGTTTTTGTGTTATACACATGTCTTATCCAAGGTAGCATTACAAAAATTACCTCTGTTAATTCGAGCTGTACTGTCGAAGAATGAATTCCTTTCGTGTGCAGTATTTCCTTTATGCTGTCGATGATTGCCGAGTAATTCTCCAGGCCTTTTGTCCTAGAAGAAAGCAAAGTTACTAAAACCCCAGTAGACTCGGGGCAAATTCGAGCATTGAACTATTTTTGAGGTCGGATAATTGAAGTCGTGTCTTCCCAAAACCAAACACGACAGGTTGGTCGGCTTATTTTCCTGAAGTCGAAATCAAAATTAAATCACTTCGGCACTGTGACTGCAGTGTACAAAATTTATCCGTATAAAGATTAAAGTTAACTACAGTATTTGCTACTCGGATGCATCTTATTGTGTTGCGAGAGCAACACTTTGGTTTTGTCCTCGTTTTTTTTTTTTTTTTTTTTTTTTTCCTATGACTCCGATTTCATTTTATTCCTGGTAACTGAGAATGGTCTAAGCTGTGCGGTTTTTACGGAAAGTGTGGACCATAGGCCGGATTGATGAATATGACATTACATTTTGGAAAGCTCCGTAGAACTCTTGCCTGGGGCCAATAAGGATGGTTTTTGCTTGTCCTCGAGCAAGAGCCTACGGTTTGCGAAGTGAAGTGGAGTTGTATAGCCTATGTCAGAGAGGACTATCTGAAGTTGTGTAGCGAACCTTTCGTTTCATCAAAACATGTTTCTGCTTTCGAGTGGAAAGCTCCGTTCTAGCACACAAGCAGGCAGGCACCAGTTTCAAATTGAAGATGGACTAAAATCTATAAGTGTTAAATATATGCGGCAGTTACCCGGCCCCACAGCCAACATATCTTCTTTGAGTGATAAATAGAAAAATCTACAGAGACAAAAAAGTGGCTTTTTCCCACGGGTCCGAAAGTGCTGCCATCTATTGTTTCTGTCCATGTCTGCGACGATTTCAGCTGAGTTTATTATTTATTTTTTTTTGCACTTTGGTTTGTGGTAGAGTAACGGTATCAGATGTGCCTCTTAAACTTTAAAAGTTCTCTCATTGCTAAAGAAACTAGAGCTTATCCTTTGCTCCTTTCTAAGTCGTGACGTTAGAAAGTTGGCCTACGGCAAAAAAGTCAACTTTTGAACTAAGACAGGTAGAATTTTTGTTTTCGACGGCAATCGATAGCTATTGATGAGCTGATCAAAGTATATGTCATCCATTTTTTGGTACAAAAATTCCTTCATGAGATACACCAGTTTGAAAATTTCAAAGGGGTTGACAACTTCATAGTAAGGTACATTGAAACCAAAAATAGGCGATACCAGTTATGATACATATAGGGGACTTTTAAGCAACAGTCGACTGTTAGCCCATAATCATCTTCGGTAATGAGGGGTTTGCAGCTTTTGCTAGTTGGTATACCTGTTATTTGTTTCCGGTGTATTCGATGGTAAGAACAATTTGGTTCCCAATGGTAAGATATGCAAGGGACTTGTAAGTAATAATCGGCTGTTATGCTATAATCATCTTCTGCGATGATGGGTTTGCAGCTTTTGCTAGCTGGTGTACCCATTATTTGTTTCCGGTTAACTTAATGTATATCACGGGGGAGGGACTTGTAAGTAGGAATCGGTTCACGAGGGGCTAGGAATTTTTGCAAATGGGTGCACATTGTATTCGATTTCTATAAATCTGACGGTAAAAAAGTTTGTGTTGATGGTCTATCAATGTAACCGAGGATTAACTGTTTACACAACGGATACAAACGAAAATGTAAAGCAATGAGGTAGTTTCATAATAATTAATAGTGTCATCTATGGTATTTTAATCCTGAAAAGTTACGGATAGCTTTCTATTACCAACAGATTATATAAGATATTGTTCCAAGTTTTCATCCGTCACGATGTCTACGATTGAAAAGGATAAAGTACAACTGACTGCAAAGTTAATTTAGTCCCTTCTTCCTATATTATTTTGTTGTTGTTTTTACAACGCTGAAGAATACCTTTTGATCATATGATTAATTTTTTTAGAACATCCCGTTTAAAAAGCTTATGCTATAATCATCTTCAGCGATGAGGGGCTTGCAACTTCTGATAGCTGGTTTATCCATTATTTGTTTCCGGTGAATTTGATGTCAATCACGGGAGAGGGACTTGTAAGTAAGAATCGGTTCACGAGGGGCTAGAAATTTTTGAAAATTGGTGCACATTGTATTCGATTTCTGTAAATATGACAGTAAGAAAGTTTGTATCGATGGTCTGTCGCTATAACCTAGGATTAACTGTTTACGCAACGGGTTCAAACGATACGGTAATGTAAAACAATAAGGTAATTTTGTAATAATTAATAGTGTCATCTATGGTATTTTAATCCTGAAAAGTTACGGATAGCTTTATAATATCAACTAGATTATATAAGATATTGTTCCAAGTTTTCATCCGTCACGATATCTACGATTGAAAAGGATAAAGTTCAACTTCGACGGCAATCGATAGCCGCTGATGAGCTGATCAAAGTATATGACATCCATTTTTTGGTAAAAAAAATTCCTTTATGAGATACACCAGTTTGAAAGTTTCAAGGGGTTGACAACTTCAGTAGTAAGGTACACACTGAAACCAAAAATAGGCGATACCAGTTGTGAGACATTTAGGGGACTTGTACGCGACAGGCGACTGTTAGCTCATAATCATCTTCGGCAATGAGGGGTTTGCAGCTCTCGCTAGTTGACGTACCTGTCATTTGATGAACAATTTGGTTCCCAAATGTAAAACATGCAAGGGACTTGTAAGTAATAATCGGCTGTTATGCTACACAAATCTTCAGCGATGAGGGGCTTGCAACTTTTGCTAGTCGGTGTACCCATTATTTTTATCCGGTGAACTTGATGTCTATCACGGGAAAGGGACTTGTCAGTAGAATCGGTGCACGAGGGGCTAGAAATTTGTGCAAATTGTTGTACATTGTATTCGATTTATATAAATCTGACGGTAAGAAAGTTTGTATCGTTGGTCTATCGCTGTAACCTAGGATTTACTGTTAACGCAACGGGTACAAACGATACTGTAATGTAAAACAAGGTAGTTTCGTAATAATTAATAGTGTCATCTATGGTATTTTAATCCTAAAAAGTTACGGATAGCTTTATAATACCAACTAGATTATATAGGATATTATTCCAAGTTTTCATCCGTCACGATGTCTACGATTGAAAAGGATAAAGTTCAACTGACTGCAAAGTCAATTTAGTCCCTTTTTCCGATATTCTTTTGTTGTGGTTAGGGCAATCGATAGCCCTTGAAGAGCTGATCAAAATATATACCATCCATTTTTTTGAACAAAAATCCTTCATGAGATAAACCAGTTTGAAAGTTTCAAGGGGTTGACAACTTCAGGAGTAAGGTACACACTGAAACCAAAAATAGGCGATACCAGTTGTGAGACATGTAAGGGAGCAACAGTCGATTGTAAGCAACAGTCGACTGTTGGCTCATAATCATCTTCGGCAACGAGGAGTTTGCAGCTTTTGCTAGTTGGTATACCTGTTATTTGTCTCAGGTGTATTCGATGGTAAGAACAATTTTGTTCCCAATTGTAAGACATGCATGGGACTTGTAAGTAATAATCGGCTTTTCTGCTATAATCATCTTCAGCGATGAGGGGTTTGCACCTTTTGATAGCTGGTGTATCCATTATTTGTTTCCGGTGAATTTGATGTCAATCACGGGAGACGGACTTGTAAGTAAGATCGGTTCACGAGGGGCTAGAAATTTTTGAAAATTGGTGCACATTGTATTCGATTTCTGTAAATATGACAGTAAGAAAGTTTGTATCGATGGTCTATCGCTATAACCTAAGATTAACTGTTTACGCAACGGGTACAAACGATACGGTAATGTAAAACAATAAGGTAGTTTTGTAATAATTAATAGTGTCATCTATGGTATTTTAATCCTGAAACGTTACGGATAGCCTTCTTCCGATATTGTTTTGTTGTTGGTTTTACAACGCTAAAGAACAGCTTTTGATTATGTGATTATTCTTTTTAGAACATACCGTTTTAAAAGCTTCGATAAGTTGACAATTTCAGCATTTAACCGACAGCGAAGAAACAAAACCAAAGTGTTGCTCTCGCAACACTTTAGCCGGCGAAGCCGGACAAAGGTTGCCGCAACACTTCACGTTGCCCGGGCAACGTAGGTCTAGTCTCTATTTGGTATTAATCTTATCTGCGTAGAGATAAGAATAATCTGAGTAGCAAATACTGCAGTTAACTTTAATCTTTATACAGAAAAACTCTTTACAGTGTGAAAAAAAAGTTGTAACGTGTCCTCCTTCTCCTTGCGATTTTTGTGAAAACTCTTGATGACTATCTCTCCTTGCCGATGCAAAATCTCCGGCCTCTCCAGGTATCTAGCGGAAGAAAGGCAGAAGTGTTGTCACAGCTGCTCCCAAAGATCGCGGTGATTGATTGACACAGGATTTGATTCGTTGAGTTTGAGTCGTACGGACACGTTTACTCCTTCTTTCTGAGGATCGCTGGTGTGTTTTGGACTTGGTCATATAGAGTATTGAAGAATGTCGTCCTAGTTAAATTCTGGCACAATGTCAAGTTTTACTGAAAAGTGTGCCTCGAGTAATTTAAATTAATGATTCAGTTAGTTGGTTTTCTAAACAAAATTCTTGAAGAGCCAAATTTGCATACCGATCCCGCGAGGACCCCTGGGTGGCTTGGATGACTGAAGTTAACCGTAGATTTTGTTTTGTTTCAGTGAAGCCACTTTTATTCAAAGCAAAATATCACTAGGGAGTAGCGGCAAGATCTATGCTTTCCATGCATAACAAACGGGCTTTACTCTTAGCGCCGCCCACTATGCTCGCGACATTCAAAGCGATACAACTTGCGGGTTTAGAAAATTCTAGTATAGCTGAGATGTAGTCTGCACACAACGATGAAACAGGAAAGGTTGTATCTTTTTTGCTGTGTTTGGAATATGAAGTTATCGGAGCCAGCATTGGTGGACGACTGATTGAGTTTTTAGGGACGTTGCCTATTGCTAGTGCCGCTGCTATTCGAGTGTGTGTCACTTTTACAAGTCTTGGCGCTGCTGCCTAGTGTTAGTTTGCTTTGCTTTTATCCTATATCTCATGCTTCTCAGTTATTTTATCTGACAGACCGTCTAGCTTGCCGCGGGGCTTTCTACTAGCATTCTTGTAATACTTTCTGTATTTCAAGAATGCTGCCTACAGCATTGTTGTAATAGGTGTAATACGGCGTATGTAGATTCGACTCTTCCTCGGGTGGCGCTGTAATAAGCTGCATAAGGAGAATAGGTCCTGTTTCTACTTTGTCTAATGCAGAGCCAATCAGATCGCTTGGTTGGGTTCCACCGTCGGGCCTAGTAAAGAGCGCCTCCGCCAGGGTAGCCACGCGGAGCACAAAAGTTAATTTTGTTGGAAGCTGAAATAGCAACTTTTCGTCAAAAAACACGTCTTGTTCTATCACAACTGCTTGTTGTTTGTTCGAGGAACACTGCTGTCCATAATGGTCGTCAAATTGTACTTGTGTACTTCGAGTAGTACTAAGAACACTTTTTCTTAGTTTACAAGCCCGAAAAATTGTATGAGTGTGGCAACACTGAACGTCGCACGGATAAGAATCTTTTACTTACAGTTTGAACAAGGGTTTGTAATAAGACGTAAACATGACGTGTAGCGCCATACAACATACTGTACCTATTTGAACAATGATTAAAGCTCAGCGACTTCCGTAGCACCGTGAAAGCCAACGAAAAATGATTCCAGCTCGTAAAAACCAAACCAGACGAGTCTCTGAGGCGGAGGGAAATGTTAACCAGGTTCTCTAAAAATTTCGACTCGAGAATTTAAGTATTTACATGTGGCAGTGTCTATCGTTCCCCTATCTGAGAATCGATACTCCACACGCTATTGTTCCCCGTTTGTCGGGGAATCGATGTGTCAGGAGCTAATGTTAACATTAACCCCTCACACCTCCATTCCTCGATCTGCCCCGATTTCTAAATCGATTATTTGATTATGAGTGAACATTAGCTCTGGACACTTCGATTCCCTGATTACTCGGGGAATGTTATCCCAGGGCACATCGATTCCCCGGCTTGGCGGGGAAGATTAGCCCTGGACAAGTGGATTCTCGATCTTTCGGGGAAGATTAGCTCCTAACATATCGATTCCCCGACAAACGGGGAACAATAGCGTGTGGAGTATCGATTCCCAGATAGGGGAACGATAGACACTGCCTTTACTCGAAAGTCCAGCTTACCGAATGTGCGCTGACGCTATGAGTCGCTCCCCATCTAGCTGCCACAGGTGGAACTCGTGAATATCCTGAATTTCTGGAACCGCTTCAGTCAGCTCAGTCTTCAACTTGATCACATCGATGTCATGCGGTATTGTCTGCAGCATAACTAAAGAGGAGTCACGCACTGCAAATGGGGGGAAAAATGAGGCTTAGGAAGGGGACATGGTGACTTATTCATAGCTTAGTTATCCACGTGTGCCTTCCACTAACAATCCTTGGATGGAGCATCTTTAGCCTCGGGGCATTTTTGTGTAGTACGACTACTTTGGTCAGGTAGATGAAGTACTCCGTTCGTCTAAGAGGCCGGGTGGGGTGCTTGGGGCTAAAACGATGACAGCAATTTTTGATGCGCGAAACTGAATGTCGAGCTTTCTCAAACCCATTTTCGTCGTATTGTTTATTTTGCTCGAGAAGAACACCTGCTATTCCCTTGGATGCCAGTTATGTATAGTAATTCAGTTGCAAGCCTCCTTTTGGTGATAATCATACGGAAATATTAATAGTCGCACATGCCAAAGCACATCATTGTCACATGCTTTCTCTGCCACGAAGTAATAAGAGAATACACGAGTGATGTGACTGAAAAAACGTTACAAGACATGCATCCCAAATCGGTTCCTAGGATGGTTCCTTATCGTAAGAAGGTGAGTAGTAGGGGTAGGTGGAAACATCCCCGCCTCGGCAATCCTGCACTGCGTGTAATTATGTGAAATACAGCGTAAGTTAATCTCGTATGACCTAATGAAAAACGTAAACACTTACGCAAGGGCCAGGCGCTGGCTGTGATCATACAGACAATGAAAAGGCTGAGTACTGGATCCACGTACATTCTGTATTCCCACTCTGTTAGCCAGATGACGAGAGCGGAAGCGACGACCACAATTGAACCCAGGGCGTCGGCCAAGATGTGCAGATAGACTCCCTTCATATTCATGTGTCCGCCTTCTTTGGGACTGATGGGCTTTTCTTGGCCATCAAATGTATGCGAGTGACCGTGTCCATGTCCTATAGAACAAACTTAGTCGGATGTGGAACACGTTGACAAGTTTATGGCAACCAGGGACCCTTGTATCGCCTTTCGGCTAGTTTTCAATCCCACAGCGCAGCTTCGCCTTTGCCCCGAAATATTTTCACTCGAATTTCTGTTTTCCAGGACGACATGACAGTCTCGTACCTCGTATCTACCAATTTCCTGGCAAACTAACTCAGATGTTCTGCGTAAGATACAAAAAAAAGTCGTGTCACGACAAAGGGTAAATCAAGCAATATCGGTAAAGCCACGTTATGAAAGAACCCCAGGATATACTAGCCCATGTTTTTTAGCTTTCCACGTATATGTTGGACCGGCAACAAATCGGTACATCACATTGGAGCTGAAACTTCGAAAGTAAATAGGTAAAATTCCGCAGCCTCGTCATCTGAATCACTTACCGAAAAACATTGCTAATCCGATTAGGTTGATAAGCAAGCCGATGCAACCGGTCACAAGCATCAGTTCCGGCTGCACTATATCTGAAGAATCGATGAATCTTTGGATGGACTCAATGGTGATGGAGAAGCAAAGGGCCAGGAGAAAAACTGCGTTAATGAGAGCTCCCAAGACTTCTGCCCTTGCCCAACCGTACGTGCTTCTTGCCCAGGGCTTAGGCGCTACCTGGAATAGTTTTATGGGCGTTAAGCGTCTCCGCAGATCGCGTCAGCAATAGTAGGCTAGTGTGTAGCAAAATAGACAGTGGTACTAGAGATTAGTATTTCTTCTTTATTTAAACTGCCCGGTAGCCAAGGAAGGCCGGTGCGTCGTTCGGTCCAGCGATCATGCCTTAGGGTAACTCCAAATGAACTAGGAGGAAGAAACTTGTCAGAAGAACAGGGAACTTAACTCGATTTATTTGGAAGGTGCCAGAGTTGGTATCTTCCACGGGATTTCTTCATATTCGATAGTACTCCGCCAGTTAGAACTCCATATAGACTTCTTCACTTCTTCGAATTTCTTCATATTCGACAGAACTCGACCGCCGGTTAGGACTTCATAGAACTCTGCGGCGGCTCATATCTAGACACGTAAAAATACTTGCTTTTATGGCGATTAATGCCACCCCAAGTGCAATCACATCACTAAGCATGTGGAAGCTATCAGCTATTAACGCCGTTGAGTTTGTCAGGTAACCGACGACGATCTCGACGACAAAAAACCCGGCCGTCATTCCAAGCATCGTTGAAAGCCGGCAAGTCCTGCCAGAAAAGCGGCGATTTGCCATGACGTTCACAAAAGGTTAATGAATAACTATCCATTTTGATCGCAGTAACAACATTTATCTTCCTGGATCACTATCAATCCTTATCACACTCATGTTTAGCACAAAGATGTCGATTCATAAATGTGAAAAATACTTTATTTGTTTCGTTTCAGTATGAATAAGATAAGGGCAGCTACAATCAAAGAAGTTCCGATGCTGATCAGTGTCCAACGGATCCCTTCGATGGCTTGAATCGGAATGATGACCATACCACGGAAAGCCTCGATGAGCTCGTCTGTCATACTCGCGCTCTGTAAATAGAGAGTAGCTAGGGAGGGTTTCATTTTGATTCTTCGGGGCTAAGCATCTTTCTGCGAAAACATTTTTGGGGTCCCAAAAGGTAAGTGTTCCGTCTGTCTGTAAGCACGATAACTCTCGAAGGGAATGGGATATTTTGATGAAACTTGGTGTGAGGATTCATTCGGTCAAGGGTAAGCTCAAGTTTGTAGATGGGCTCTGTAGCCCTACATTTAGGGGCGGGGGTTCAAATTAAAGGACAAACAAAATATTTTTAAATAGCTAATGCGATAGTCGATTATGGGGTAAGAAGGTACTCTGAGCACGATAGTGAAAACCATTCGTCGCCGGACAAGTAGTTCGTCCGGAATCCGGCGAAAACCGGAAAGTTGGTTAAAAGTATAAAAGTTTCATTGAAGTTGATTAAATTTTCGATTTAGGGGTAAAAGACATGCTGAACACGATGGTGGAAACCATTTTCTCGCCGAACAACTATTTCGCCTGGAATCCGGAAAATCTGTTAAAAGCAAAAGTTTGATTAGATGACAGATTAAGGGGTAAGAAGAGAGGCTGAGTCTGTATTTGACAATTGCTTTTTATCCGGACATATAATTAGTCCGGAATCCGGTTGTAACCGGAATTTTTTTAAAGTCAAAGTTTTATTTAAAGTTGATTAGATGTTCTATATAGGGATAAGGAGATACGCTGGATTCGTTTCTAAATTTTCTTTTTTTGCTAGACTAGTTGTTCAGTCGGAATTCAAACCAGAAACTTGGCAGAAGTAAAGCAGGAAGTCTTGGTCAGTATCGTCAAATAGATATGGCTTATAGAGGCATATCTGAACTTGGTTTTCTGATGATTAGTCTGGCGAAGACTGGATCTGGCGAAGACAAGACCCAATTGTCTGAATCAAATATTAGATTTTTGGGATCCCATCGACACCTTTGGTCTTGTTAGTCTCGGTATCGATTCTTGGTCACAGCGACGAGACTGTTCAGTTCATTCAGCTTTAAAGCCGAGGAAGCGAGAGCGTTACAGCGTTATCGTTACATCCGCAACACATCTGAAACTATGGCTATGGGTACTGACCAAACTAAAGAAAAACCAACTTGTCGCCGCCAGGATATCCCAAATAGGTTCCTCACTCATTGTAAGGCTTTCGCTTTCGCGCACTCTAGTTTTGGGGGGAGAAAAAGAAAATTCGGCTCCCTTCTTGGCACAGACAATGAAAACATTATTAACTGAGGAGATACGCAAGAGAAGATGGATGTACTGGGCCTGTGACTCGTGTGAAAGAAGGCAGATTGCCGTTTGATGTATGGTGTTGGACCCCCCTTCCAGGTCTACGTGAAAGAAGAACGTGATGAGTGGGGGTGGGGGCAAGATCGGTCGCAATTGAAGAGTATCGGAGAAGTCCCTAGACCACATGCCTCTGGTGTTTTACTCTTACCTCTTCGAACCAAAGCATGGGGAAGATGGTTCTTCCCGTAATGTTGTTGAAACCAGATAAGCCAGCATACTTCTTGAAGTCAATATTGATCTGAACTCTCTTGCAAATGTAAAACGGGGCACCAGTTAACTGAAAGAAGAATGTCCGAGTGAACGAATAAGAACAAGGTCTCGATGGGATCTCAAACTCCATTATATTTGAATTCCCTATCCTGCCAATTCGATACTGACAAGCAAAAGCAAACTAATAACCCGCGCAACACACGACCATCCTGCTTAGACTGCACGTCTTTCTTTGCTATCCGCGCCAACCCGCCGATTGACCGCTGGAGTTTGCCACACTGGGTTGGACTGTGGATTCGGCGAAGAATCGACCGCAAGAAAATTCGTGCATATCTCCCCCCCCCCCCCCAACCCCCCACCGTATCTGCAAATCGAAATATCTAAGAAAAACTTTGCTACTGGCTTAGCCGGATTCCGGTGTAAGTACACTGTCAGAAGTTTCATAACAGATTTCGCATAACCCTTTCAAGAATAACACCTTTTCACTTAGAAATAAAGTGTTATGACCAATTAAGTTTATAGTATTTCGTGCCTAGATCTCCAACAACACCTTCAATAAGTAAAAATACTACACTGTTAGAAGTTACATAACAGAAGGATGCGCGGTTTCAGCAGATAACACTTTTTATGATGTTATCTTTTATGTTTCTTTTGTTCCCGTTAGTATTTTTACCAATTGAAGGTGTTGTTGGAGATCTAGGCACGAAATAGTGTAAACTTAATTGGCCATAACACTTTATTTCTAAGTGAAAAGGTGTTATTCTTGAAAGTGTTATACGCTATCTGTTATGAAATTTCTGACAGTGTAGTGGTGCGATGAGGGAAAATGAAGTTTGAATATTTTCCTGCACTCTCCACAATCTAGTCAACTTGATACCACAAAATTTGTTGGTTCTTGTCAGCTTGAAGGAGTGACAAAAAAGATGCTGATGCGGAATTCGTACCCCCTAATTTTTACACCCTCCTAGCCCTGAACATAAGACAAGGAAACCCATTCACGATTTCGACTTGTACTTCGACTCACGATCAAATACTCGAAACGTTGGAGAGTTATCATGTCCAGGGGCGTCCTGTATGCGGGAGGGGACCCCCCTCCCCCTAATGTTATTGACCAATCAGTAAAAATAACCGAGAATCGACTGATTTTCTAAAAAAAAATAGTAGTTTTTTCTTAAAAACAGTCGGTTTTTCTGAAAATCAGTCGACTTTTCGTCAAAACTGTCGTTTTTTTTCTTGAAAACAGTCGTTTTTTCTGCTAAGACAGTTGGTAAAAATGACCAGCCAGCCGGTACATACCTTGCCCCCCCCCCCCCCTCCCTGAAAAAGCTAAAGTATTCTTGAAGGACGATCATGGCTACAGACGAACGAATTAAACTATGATGTCACATGTATTCTGTAACTCACGTTTGTAATTCAAAAAGCACGTGTTCGAAAAGTGAAGAACCAGTGTTTCCTCGATAACAGATCTTGCGATAAGGCCACATGGTAAGGAGGCAAACGGCACTCGTCCGAGTGCCGTAGCGAGGACAAGATTATTTCTGTAATTTAGTTATGGCTTTATTACGTCCTACGTTACTGGACTTCACGCGGCCTAATAAGACCAGATTTCGAGGTTAATCGTGGCGACTCGGGGGGTCTGGATTTAGGTTACATCACAATCGAATATTACAGCTTACGCCGCTTTCACATTGAGGCGTCGTTGCGATGCGTTGCGTATGCGTTTGTCTTGCGTTGCGTACAAGTTGCGCAGCGTATCTGTCACACCAGCGCGAGAAGCTTTCGCGCTGGATGCTCATCTACATTTCCCGTTCTCGGTTTCTTCAGCTGCATTTCAGTTTATTTCAGTACTAGCATGTTTTTCTTCATCATAAGCATGTTTTTTAGTTTTTCTTCAAAAACTTCCATTTTCCGCTTACAAACCTAATGCGTACGAGTCGACGCAACGCAAACTTGGTTATGTTCTTGCGTTGCATTTTATTTGTCCGCGTAAGCTCTGCGTTGCCTCGACGCAAGCACGACGCAGAGGATAAGCACGACGCAGAAACATTCACGACGCAGAATGTTTATGTCTGAGGAAAGCTTCTGAAGTGAACTTTTTCATTGCCCTTGTAACGCGGATATAAATCAGTCGAGTTACTGGCTGGAGTGACCAAGTTGCTGCAACTTCTGTTTTCTCTCGCTTCACCAACATCTCCTCATTAAAGCTGATATGACGGCTGTGTTGCCGATGGGAAAAAATAATTTGGTTCAGGCGAAGCTACCTTTTCTGTTCGTGTGCTGTCGACGTGGAGATTTGTATACTCACAGGCTCGACATCAGCGAAAGTCTGGTGAGAGGAGTCAGGTGCAGCAAGGTCTTCTATCAGGGAGAGGTAGTAGCCATCTCCGTCGAAGAAGTGTGCGGACGATCCGACAACCGGTGCGCCTGTGGACAGTCGTAGATTAAAATAAAAGAGCATAGTGTACTTGAACCGCATTTTGCCTAGATCACCGCTAGGGTGCTTCGAACGTCGTGTTATAAATCTAACTAAATCAGTCATCATTTGTGTCAGTTAACTGAATACACTGAATTAATCGGATTCTGCAAAGTGATTTTTTGACTTTCCACTATCTGCTCTGGCTGTGACGTTCAGAATATCTGCGGCCGTCCTCACAGCGTAAATCCTACTATGACGCGGGAAATTTTAATCTCAACACTCAACGCGGCGTTTCAGTGGACAGTGGTGAGATTGGTGAAGATTGCTTAGCGCCTGAAAAAAAAAAAAATCATAAATCTTTCTCGTAATGCATACAACAAAAATACAACCGCATAGAGGTACCACAAATCACACGGAAATTCCACTATTTGAAATCTATTTTTTCATTTTCAGTGGGTCTCCAAGTCAATTCAAGTGAATAAGTGATGGGTAACTAGACTGTGCTATCCCAGCCCTTTTCGGTTAAACTTTACACCAGTTCTTACAATATGATAGCAGAGGACTTTCAAATCGAGATAAAAAACATTGAAGCTTGACTTTTGGATAGGCTGTGCCGAACGTGGGCTATACTCAATTTGGAAAAACGCTGATGCGATATCGTAATTGATTATAATAAAATTTATCAAATACATATTTCGAATTCTTTTTTACTGGGTTAGGTGGTCCCAGCAACCCTAGACTACGGATACACCCAACTTTTGGCATAGCCTATCAAACAATCAGGCTTTGGCGGCAAACTAAGCTGTACGAGATTTTCAGAGAAATACGTCTGTAAGGGCATTTTGTCGTGTAAATTTTTCTTCAAAAAAATTAAGGTAACTTGAACTTTACCATAACGACCGAGTGCTTTCAAACCTGAAGCCGGTGGCATATCCAGGCAAGTCTTCAAGAGCCATAATAGTGATTTATAGCTTACCAAAAAGACACTTGTCTAACGGTAAAGCCGGCGCGCGTAGACATGTAGAAATGTTCTTTACATCTTCGCAGAAGCAAATGTTGTCGGGAAACATAGTAGGATGCGCGCTGACATTAGGTGACAGAACGTAGTGGTTTACGGTGATGCCCTTGTAGTCCAGTTGCGAGTCATAATCGAGAAAAATTGACCTAGAAAACAATTGTTTAATTTTAGAGTCAGAAAACAGAAAAGGCGTCATCTGCAGTCCCTGAGTCTTGGTTCGTTCAAAAAAACACCTTAAAAGATTTTTGCTGGGAAATAGTAATTAATTGGTTGAAATTCGGACAAGAAAATTATTTATTGTATTTATTGAAAAAAAAAGTAATAAGGTTTGAATATAGTTGTTTATTATAATAGTTTATTAAAATGAGATGTTAGTGTTAGCTCTCGATGAATTTGTTTATTTCTTATTTTTGTATTATCTTGTTGCGTGGTGATGTGGAGGTCGGTTGTATTCGCGAGAACACCGGGTGAATTATTTGATTTTGCTATAAAGATTGTTTTTTCCCAACAACGGGCTATAGAGCCCTCGGGATTGTGTTTAATAAATAGATTTTGCTTATTGTATACGTTAGTATTATGTTAGTTTTGTATACACAAAGTTTGAAAGAACTTGAACTTGAACTTGCGCATAATTCAGCAGAGCTTATGGAGCTCGGAGATACGACAAGGTTTCTTCAGTCTTCAACACTTTTCACATGTTTTATTACTACATATGCGCCGGCAGGCGCCCTGCCACCCCCTCCTCGGGTTATGGCTAGCGACGCCGCTGCTAGTCTCAAGGGGTTTTGTTGTTCACCTTCGAGGGGAATCTGAGGTAATTTCGTGGAAGAAGGTAAGGCATAGATTTACCCGGTAACCTTCTTTTAGGTAGGCCTATACTGTGGGTATATATACTGCTCTGATCAAACAGAGTTGAACTTCTAAATGACAGACGTTGGTAGCTACCTTTGTTCATAAGGTCTGCGTTCCTGCCTCTGTCACGCTTATTGTCTGGTCGCGTGGGTTTTCCTCATGGGAGCAACATAGCCTTCTCCTAACCGGAGAAGAGCTTCATATGCATCAGTAGATGACAGTCATTCAGGCTATTCGTTACACGTTAAAGCCAGCTATGGACTACCGCTGATAAAAATTTCTCTGTTACTCGCCTGCACAAATCAGTCTGGAAGATGTATATTTTCTCTTTTCCATCCAAGAAAGGCCGGAAGATGGTTCCATCTGTTCCATTCATCATGTTGCAGTAGTCTCCGCCCTCCCAGGGCTTGTCCCAGTAAGTTAGTAACTCCTTCCCTTTCCAAGTCCAAATCTCGCCGACATACCGGGGATTAGACTGTCCTGTACCAACGACGAATTCGCCGTCATCTGTGTTATTTTTCTAAAAAGTATAATCTGTGAGATTAAGGCGCAGCCACGTTCATAAGCCACGCTCTTACTTCCTCCACGGCATGAGAGTTGCCAACAGATTGGCGACATGTTTCCATTGTCTAATCGTTGACATCATTGTTACATCATATCTAGGGACATTTGTCGACCCACTAGGTCTTTATACTAGAGAAAGAAAACCTGGAAAGGATTGGGCCTAAGCCTGCAATAGCAAGGGCCCATGGTGTGTTCTTCTTAACTGTTTACAAGGGCCTTCCACTCGCATGATTTCTCGGTAACTTCTTCTCCCCTAATGAGAATCTCGGTTTCTCATAGAAGACAAGTAAACGTCCAGTAACGAAGTTATGTTTTCTGAAAAAAATTGTGCCCCAAGCACCATACCAGGTACTGGACGAAAATGGCCCTAAATGTCCGGAAAAGAAGATCGCTGTGTCTCAGTTATGCTTTCTAGGGTATTAAGAGACGAGTGAAGGTGAACTTTCGTTGCCAGGTACCCTACGCCTTGGGTGTTTCAGCAAAGAGCAACAGTGGATTCTAGGCGGGGTCTCCAGTGTCTCCACAGTTTCAAAATTACACCCTTTCCCCTAATGTATCTAGAAGGGACATGTCCCGCCTTGACACACGTGTGGTAGGGAACCACGGGTTGTTGGTTCGATCCAGCGAGTGGACTTACCGTTGAAAATAGTCCGAAGTACGGATGCTGTCCCAAATCGTCAAGAATCTCATTAATCCCAATACTGTTGCAGACAACGTCGACCAAATTGAAGTTGCAGAGCTCTCGAACGATGTCGAGGTACGATGAGATATCCCAGCCCTTGTATAGTATTTCACCAACTGTTCGTTCCATAAGAAGGCCTTCTCCTTCTTCGGTGAGTCTTCTGTCCAGAAAGTTGAACACACTTGTCAGAACAGGGGGCGGTAGGCCTGACAGTAAGTCACGCACGATTTTGCCAATTGCCTAGAAAAGATGACCGGTCTGTTATTTCAAGGTTTTAAACAATGATTCACTCATCCCTGAAGTTTCTTGAGCACACCTACTACCATTTTACCAAGAATAAATAAGGGAAGAACTGAGAACTCACATAACCTTGATGTCAGCATCCTGAATATCTTTTGGTCCCACATTTTTTACCGGGGGTGGAGCCTGGGTGAAGCTTCGCGTGTTGCCTCTTGCAGTATTTAGTGTTACCTCCAACGAAAAGTGATGAAGCAGTCAGAAAAGGCGGGAAATTCAAACAGTGCTGATTCTGAGGATAATGCAAATGGAAACGACTTTTCAATCTCGGGTCAGATTTGCAATATGAAGCTTATGTTATCACGACCCTTCACAAAGACGGTGAAGCCCAAGGGAATGCGGCGTTTGATGACTCAGGGGAGCAATTAAGCAACTTGAACGCTGAAGTGAAGACCTAACAGGCATGCATTTAGTTCAGATTCAACAGGATCGGTGTGATCATTGTAATTTTATTTTGGTCTTCTCAGGACTGTAAAGAATCGCATCTAGAACAGGTATTAAACTTGGACAATTTAAGGTATTTAGTTGTCGAAATGTACTCAATGAGTTATTATGTTTTGTTTTTAAGTTGTACTGTCTGCACAAAATTTAGTTCATATCACTTTTTCGTGTAGTTGCAAAACACAGTAGGCTGTAAACTATTTCCTAATTTTAAATTAACGATTGCTGATTGTAAGATATCTTTTAAGACGTCTCAATTTGTGGAAAGGACTTATTATTCTTGGTCAAAAATGTGTATCATTATCTCGGATAGTTGCAGTTTATATCTGGCTAAATTTGTCGTTGTCTATGCTAATAACAGACCGCTTTTTCATCATCGTTTTTTTTACATTATCATGTTTTTGCATCATTCAAATTCGAATTTTGGGCATAGCTGACTAACTATACCCAAAGAGTTGTTATGTTTTGTTTTAAGTTGTACACTGTACACAAAATTTAGTTCATAGCGTTTCTCGGATAGTTAATAGTTGGTAAAACAGTTGGGTTGAAGTATTTCCTAATTTTAAATTAATGACTGATTATGGAAAGTGACAACTATACGATTTCATTCAAAACGTCTACATTTGGGATACAACTTATTATTGTTGGTCCAAATGTATATCATTATCTCGGGTAGTTGGCTAAATGTTTCATTATCTATCCTATTAAAACTCTTTTCTTTCATCACGATGAACCTGCCAGCCATGGAGATTACATGAATATTTTTGTGTGAAAAAAAGACGAAGTAAATGTTACTTCCCACTTCTCCAGAGACGGATATTCTACCTGACTTTCTAAGCCTAGAGTAAAAACATTTGGAAACTTGTCCCTTCCTTCTTTAAACTTGTAGTATTCAGTCCAAATCGGTCCTTTTCTGCCTGATTGAACATCTCTTCTATCATCTCACTGTACTTTAGCCCCTTATCTCGTCTTTTAAACTAGTGGTAGCTGCGATTTAATTGTAGAGCATACGGCAAAATGTCGGCCTTTTTCTGTATAATTTGAATTCGGCGCACTTTCTTGACACGGAGAACGGCGATCAGAAGAACCAGCGCCAATAATCACTCTGTGGTCGGGACAGCCGCCGAGTAGGCTCCACCCGCGATACTTGAGAATCGGGCGGAAAGACACGTCGCATGATTCAAGTCTTCTCAATTCTTCCCTTATTTATTCTTGATTTTACCATAGTTCCGCTTGTCGTCACTATATTTCATTCACGATAGCAAAGACGTGCATGCAATCCAGATGCAATCTATTATTTCTGCATAAAATTATATTTAACAGATCGACGGGTTCGGGCTACTTCGACGCTGACCGCTAGATGGCTTGTCGGAAAGTATAATACGAGAACTTTACAGTGCCACTGGCGCTGTCCTGAACTATCTATCTTTCAGAGCACGATCCATGACCACCCGTTGCCACTTTGAGGCGACCCTAATATAACATGCGAAAGGACCGTCGTTGGTAGACTAAGTCGTTTTCTAGATACGCTGAGGGACAGAGGAAGGATACTGAGAAGACTCCTATCGTGCTTTGTGAGGAATTGATCTGGACACCGCCAGGTGCGCCGCGAATTTTTACGTAGAACTTACGGATGGGAATCTCTTACAGCCGGTCCAGTCTGGCTCTTTTTAGGGATTAGGGGAGCTCGGGGTTGACCCGGACACTAATTTTTCTTTTCTTGATAGGCCGTCATTTCTTGTCGGATCTACATTGTTTTTGTTGTCAAACGTGTGGATGTCTAGTGAGGGTAGCTGGTAATTTTTTCAGAATTTTGTCTACATCAGGTTTTTAAGTAAACAATTTTTTTCTGTTTTTCAATTTGTCCAACCAACCCCGTACCCATGGGGTTGATTCGGACAGGCCTCGGTTTGGTTCGGACATTCTTTGTAGTGTATTATTTGTTTTCCTCGACTTTATTTAAATATGTTAGAAAGCGAAAATGATAATGTTGCAGCTCAAAAGTAAACACGAAATTAAAGAAAACAAATGTTTCAAGAGCCGAGGTTATTAAAGTGAAAATCCTTCATTTGTCCTTTCAGTTAACACAGCAACTCCAGAGACTGGTAACTTCAAACTTATATGAGCAAAGTTCAGTTCATCTTTAGCTGGACCGATTAATCGAATCGATTCTACAGAAAGATTATTTTAGGCCCACTTTTGTGCATAAAGAATATCCTCAAGCCCCTCAACGAACTTTCATTCAATGAACCTCCTTTTCTTTCGACTCTCCGACATAAGAACTACACTGGGTTTCACCTTCTCCAAATTTAATTTCATAAGGACGAATTCGTGTTCTTATTCCTCCTTGAAAATATCGTAAGCAAAGTTAATTGTATTGAAGAAAAAATCAAATTTTTTACTTTATTGTAGACAATCTACTATTAGTTTTCTTCGGTTGTGGCCATCTCTTTTTAGCGCGTTCAGTTTTCAAACTAATTCTGTTAACAAATTATGCGATAAGGATTATGATAGCATATTTGTTTTTTTAAGTCAGTTTTGGTTATGTATGGCATTTCAGTAGGAAAGACTGTCCGAACCAGCCCCTTCAAAATTGTCCGAACCAACCCCACCCTGACTGAAATAACAAAATGGCGTAGCCTACTACAGGAAAACTAACTGATCTAGCTTGAAAATTCTAAGCAGGCCACACACCCCAGTTACTAAGCTGTCTATTGTCGTTTAATCGCCTTCCAGTTATCGCTAATCTTCGGCGTACAGCTTTTTAACCGACCATGAGCGAAAAACTTTTACCTCAAGAAAACCAATTTTTTCAGCTTTTTGTCAACACCGGAAACGCAAGTACCATGAAACTTTGGTAGCCTACAAAGTTAGATCACTAGAAGGCAGATGTTATGTATTTTTTCCGATTTTAGAGACAACTTTTAATATTTGTTTTGCGGGTGTCCAGACCAACCCCGTGTCCGATCCGACCCTGAGCTCCCCTACTTATGCGCTCATAACCGTTCAAAGCAGCTCAGACTTTCAATCGCCCTGGGAGCTCAACGAGCGGGTCAAGACGCTAAGACGTGAACATGAGGCGAAATAGATGAGGATCTTACAGCCTCGCTTACAGCGTAAAGTATGTTGATTGTCGTGACTTTGTCTGATTCCGAAACTCCTTCTGCAGAGTCTGCCGGGCTGAATTCAAAGACCTTGATTTCTTTGTATTTGATAAGGTCGTTGTACTCGCCTTGGCGAACTTCGACTTTCTTACGAGTCTCTCTGCAAAATAAAACAAAATGTTCGGATCTGCTCCTCTATCGGGTACGAGGGGGGGGGGGATTGAGATAAAACATCGTGTCAGTGAGATCGTGCCTCGCTCTGCGAATCTTTGGTGGAGATGACAGCAGCTCTATCAGCCCTGTACATAAATCTAGAGGATTTGAGCGTTAAAGCGTAAAGCTTTTTGGTGCCGCGATTCTCGTCCACCATCCGTTTTCTTGTTAAAGTTTAACCGAAAAGGTCTAGGATACGACAATCTAGTTACCCATCACTTGTTCACTTAAATAATCTTGAAAACCCGATGAAAAAGCGTTAGTTTGTTTTTCTGATATTTCCGAATAAGCGATTATACCATTGTGCTTGCCGCTCTTCCCGTTTTTGTGATAGCTCTATGGTGCCTGGAACATTTGGCAACAACACCAGCAGCAAACAAATAAATAAACCGGTGTCGACTAAATTAGGACGGAATTCCATACAAGCGTGATCATGTACCAAATAAACAAAAAAGTGTCTGCAGTGCCAAAAACAAACTAGATATGGCGGAACGTCGTTTCTGCTAGTGAGGTGTCTTGTGTATTGATAGTGGCTGCCCGATTTTCATCATCAGCAACTGTTGCATCAGATGGAACACCTTTAGCAATGTCTTGGCACCTTTATTACAGGGTTGGTGGGAGATACAGTGTTTAATTAAATTACTGGTCTCTCTCAACCTTGTGGTTACGGACCAACATTCGACAAACCTTTGCCACCTGTAACTTATCTGAGGTAAATCCTTCCTTATTCCTTTGAATCACTAAGAATGGCCGATTCAGTCAGGATTGAGGGGGACTGTATGGCTGCTAAATGGCCTAACATTGTCGGAACCGTTCTATCCTAATAATAAGATTTTTTTCAAAAATATGGAAAGTAGAATTGCATGACATTTCAGTAATCACTAGAATTTGCTTGTATTGTTGTACAATGCAGGGAAAGGAGGGGTACCTGACCTCATTTTACACTAACTCAATGTTTCAGCGAAAATGTTTAAATGAAATGTGCATGCTGTCTGACGGTCAAGAGGTAAAATATGACTTTTTTTAATAAAAAAAAAAAACTTATGGCTCTTGGGCTCGAACCCTTATTAATGTGTTCAAAATACTCAAATTCTGTGCCTTTTCTTTGTTTTCAAGCTGCTTTGTAAAGGTATTTTCGGGTCATCGACTTTGGTAACTGAAGGGATCTTTTCTGAAAAGAAAATATGTTTAACTAGAAATACTGAAGCAATATTTATCTGTCAATTTTGTAAGCCATTCAATTAGCTTCGATCTAGTGTGTTTGTCATATTTGTTGGTTCCGTTTTTAGCCAGATAGATTATTCTGAAGGCAAGACTTCTCTGGAAAATTGAAATCTTGTCTGAGGTTGTCAGCCCCTCCTTTAATGCAGAGTATGCGATTCAACGCCTTTCACACTTTTTTCCCCTAACTTTGCTGTTTTCCACTCTTTCTTGCTTATGAAAAAGTTTTTCGCAAATTCTAAACTCTTCCTTCTTTCATTTGCTGGTTTAAATGAACTAGCAGCAAGGTAAAATAATTTTTACGAAGTTGTCGGCTAGTTTGAGTGTCTGGCCTACCAGTCAAGGAAAAAATCTGATTTGTTATATATTGACAAAAAAATATGTTAATTTCCAGACTGTTATATGTTTGTTTGTGAATGCTTGGAGCTTTGAAAAAAAAACAGAGCCGAAAATATTCAGTGGGACTGCATAACCTTGTCAAAACCATTCAGACCCAATACTATAAATTTTCTGTTCTATTTCCCACCATTCAGTAATCCCTAGGATTTGCCTGTACAATGCAGATAGAACAGTAGCAGCATGCTTATTTGGACACCTCTCTAAATTTTCCATATCTTGGCCCTGTTTACAAAACAGTTGACAATATAGTGAAATATCAAATTTCGTATCAGTAAATAGGAGTCTCTTGCAGCAATTTTTCTGTCACAAAATGAAAAGTTGTTTTTACCTACATTCTTTGAATTTAAATTTTTCCTTCTTTAATTTGCTGGTTCAAATCGACCAACTGTGAGGTAAACAAAACAAAAAATGGAATGAGTTGTCTGTCAGTTTGAGTGCTTGAAGTATCTGTGAAGGAAAAAAAATCTGATAAAGTATGTACACGCTCGTTACCTATTGACACAAATATGTTGAGTTTCAGACTGTTGTGTTGTTTTGTGAAAGCTTGGAACCTTGAAAGAAGAAACAGAGCAAGGGGGAACAGAGCCTAAACTGTTCAAGTCTTGGATGAAACCTAGCAATTAGTACATATACTAGCATTTTGGCACCTTTGTTACGTTGGGTGCAGTATTGATATTTGATTTGAACCGCTGGTGTCTCTTAACCCTGTGGTTAAGGACCAATATTTAACGCACCTTACCTGAACAATGTTTTAGCACCTTTAGCACCCACCATTCTAAGCACATTCCAGGTTTCACCTTCAGCTCCACTGTGTCCAAACCCTGACAACCATCAAGATGCTAAAAAATTGTATCAGTCTACAAACTATGTTTGTCCAGACAAGTAGCCCATTTCTTAGGCCAAACTACTGAAATGCAGCTGCTCAGAATAAAGACCAGTCTATTTTTTTTTACTATTTTACGCCAAAAACACAATGAAGCACTTAGAATAAAACCGTATATCTCTTTAGCTTCATGAGTTTCAAAACATTGTAAAGCCCATTATGCTTCACTAAATTTCATCCAATCAGGTGCAGTTTTGACTGATGATGACCAACACAGCGGTTCGAATGTTACTGGCACAAGGCAAGCCTGCAAGGCTGAAATCGCCAGGTCCATATTATCCTGAAAGTAATCATAAAATTAGAATGCAAGTTTATGTTTGAATATAAAGCTTCATGCTACTGATTCTCTATGGCTTCCCCGTCTTCTTCTTCAAACACACATCTATCTGAGCACTGAGCAGTCCTCACATAGTTAATTAACCCCCCAAAATACCCCGTTTATTGGTATATAGATTATATAATTTTCAAAATACTGAACACTGTCAGTAGTTTCATAACAGATAACACAAGGATGCTCAGGTTCAATGGACAACACTCAACAGACAACACCTTAAATGTAATGTTGTGTTTGAAACTCGTTATGGGTGAATATGTTATCGTTATGGGTGTAATATGTCTCGTATATGTTATGCATAATAAGCATTGCCAGGAAGAGCAAGAAAGGGAGTAAAAGTGAAAGAAGTATTACATAATTTTAGTAAGGACGAAGCAAACCTGGTCCAAAAAAAACTGGAACCAAAATACAACGAATATTTGCTTTCAAAGTAGATACTAGTTTTGGGCAAGAAAGGTAATATGAAGAAATGTATGATTTTCGTGAGGATGAAGGGGAGTTAGTTTTGACTTACACCTTGACAGGGGTGTAACTAACATCCTGGGAGGGGGGAGGGGCTATGCTAATTAACAAGCTTCAAAGATTCAATCCTAGCTAACAAATTCTTGCCATTAGCTACCGGCATGATAATTACCATCTGCAAACACGTAGGTGAATAAGGGCTTTTTGAACATCCAAGCCCTTGTAAGTAGCTTCTGAGGTGTGAACACTCAACTCGCAATTCGCCTTACACCAGTTCAGCGCTCCAAGTGGACTAGTTTCTGCCAATCCCCCATCGTCTCAGAATCAGTACTCGTATAGACACACTAAGCAGTCGGATTCATAAGGTATTGGGTAACTTTCAGTTTCTGCTACTGAGACATAAGCAAAACCTCCATTAGGGACTCAGATTGCAGGTTTTCTACTCATGAACCTGTGGATATATTTTACTCTGTCAATTGCGGTGGTGAGGTAGAGGGGGATTTACAGAAACCAGTCCGCTTAGAAGCGGTGAACCGGAATATGGCGAATTTCCGAATACTGAAGTTTCATTTGTAACAGGGGTTGCATTTTTAACCACTGACAGAAACAATTAAAGCTCGTTTTGCATTCTTCTCATATATTCCCTTATTATGTCTTAAAGGACACCTCGCACTACAGAGTGTTTCTGCTGTTTTGGGATATTTGACTACTTTACAACTTAGCTTTCCTTACAGAAAATTACACAAGGCTGTAGCTTTTCTTGGCCTCTCCTTACAGCCCCTCACCCTGGATGGCAAACTCGGCAAAATTTGCATAACCAGTTTTCGCACCAATGAGCCAACAGTATTGGCCTGTTTGACTATCCTCCCATTTTATTTGTCCCCCTGCTAACACCCCCAGAATACCTAAAAGAAAAAAAGAATCCTAATACATGTGTCACAAATGCCAATGCAAGATCTACAACTGAAAAGCTAGAAACCTACCTAATGTGATACTCTTCTTCATCAAGTTGGTTGAAACCAGCTGTTACCAACAAAGCTTCTATAGATGCGGCGCAGAAAAGTGATTGCCTTTAGTCACCTGTGTCCTCTGATTGCTGGGGGGTAGTAACTATGGGTTTATCTTGGAAGGGTGTTCTGAACTTCTCAAGGCTCGACTGCACTTCAACCTAAAATAGAAACAGTTTTCAAAGGATGGAATTTCTAACCAATTACACTGTAAAAAGTCTCTCCTACATCGGTCTTTAGAGGTTGCACATCACCAAGTCGGTGATTTTTATTTCGAATTCAGAGAGTTAAAATCCGAATACAGGATTAAAACGCTAAAATGCGAAATGCTGCAGATTAAGTTATCCTAGTCTGCAATATTTTTCTAGAGTTTTAATCCTGTATCGGATTCTAACTCTCCGAATTCGGATTTAAACCCTCCGAATTCGGATTTTAACCCTCCGAATTCGGATTTTAACTGTCCGAATTCGGAATTTAACTCTCTGATGATGTGTGATGTGCAACCACCAAAGTCCGATGTAGGAGAGACATTTACAGTGTAGTTATCTTGTCACAGTTCCTCAAAACATTTATATGTCGCCTCACCAAGAAGTATGACTAGATAGTTTCTTTGAAGAGCCAGACCATGTTTTTATATGCTACCCAAACGTCTCAAGCAGTAAGACTGGTTTGGTCTCAAACAGGGAGCGGCGAATCAGCATGGTACCAGATATACATAAGAAAGTCATCCCTGTTGTTTGTATGGTTGAGAGTCTTGATTACCTCCTAGTAAACCAACCATTGCTAATTTTTTTCTCCTAAAAACCTGATATATGTAATGTATATTTTGATGACCTAGCCTACTACAAAGCGATTCTTATTGGGTTTTTCTTATCAAGAAAATATTCAACAGTTACCAATGAGTTGCGATTCTGCACGTTGACATTTTGCTTCTGCATGATCTATGTTGGTATACTGTCTGTGCAGATGGTGTCATTATGGGCTTACTGGTTAGGTTTGTTTTTAAGCCTGCTCATTTACTGATTTCATTTGTGAAAATAAAGCAAACAAGAATATAGAATATGCACTGTGTAGGTCAGAATCCACAGTAGGTATCTGCAAAGGCAAACAGTGCAAGGATTGCTGTGATGATCGATTATTTGCTTGGTGTGCTAGCTTTTTGCAAGGGACCTAAGGTTGAGTATGTTCCAGGCTATCTGGCATTCCATTCCCTTTTTGGCTCTTTTCACATGGTACAGGCAGGTCGATGCCAGTCCATTTTCTTCAGAAATACAGAATTGGACTGACATTCTCGTCAAAGTACATTGAGGCTTGCTTGTTTCATATTTGAAGGCAAAGCAACAGACTTCTCTGTTGCAGTGTGTAAGATTATAGCTGGTAACAACAGCAACAAGCATGCAAACAAGATTGTAAACAAGGTGTAGGCTATTCCCAGAAATCACAGGATCTGCAAAGGCAAAAAGTCCAAGGATTGCTTCTGGGATTGACTATTTTCTTGGTAGGCTAGCTATTTGCAAGGACCTAAGGCTGAGTATGTTCCAGGCTGTATGGCTTTCTATTCTCCATGGCTTTTTTTTCACAAAGCCAGTCATTTTTCTTTGGAAATATAGAATCGGAACGTCATTCTTGTCGTAGTATATTGAAACATGATATGAACTTGGTCTTTTCAGGTTGTGAGAAGCCAAAGGACTAATTTGAATTAATAGGTGTGTGGTACTACATATGTGGTGTATTTGCTTGGCTTTATTTCTATTTATTCATTTTTTTACCTTATTTTTTTGAAAAGCACAAGGGTAAAAAAGGCTTTCTTCTTTGCAACTCTTCGAGGAACCCTGAGTGCGCAATTTACTTGGATTAAAAGTGACTTATTTGCAGATGACTTGATTTCGCTACGCTAAAGTCTAGTTTATTTTTAGCCAGTTTAGGTCCATCACTAGTTTGTCCTGTTTCTTCAGTATTATTTGAAGATGCTTTACGAAAAATTGGTATAAGAGTATTCTACAAACCTGTAAAGATTCTGTCGATCAGTCGTTCCAAGAGGACCATGTAACTTCATAAAAATTCCTCCATTGACTCTACTCCGTTGAAGAACACTGGAAGATTTCCTTGACACGGCAAGTCTTCTGGTTGTTACCCTTGTCAGTAGGCAGTCTTCTGAGCTGTTTTTATAATCAAGGATTGAGCAACGACTGATATTTGCCATATCTGACCTCGACCAAAATATGAGCTTGAAAAATCACGTTCGGTCGACATTTTAAATTTTCGCGGGCGAATTGTGGACGGATTCACCATGGGAAAGCGTCCACATTCTCAACGTCCCTACTGAAGACTACTGTGGACAGAATGAAAATCCCTAATGGGTGTTGTAATAATTCAATGTGTTTGAATCTAAGATGTAAAAATAAGTTGCCTGTTCAGTTAAACTTTAAAGTTTAACCGAAAAGGTCTAGGATACGACAATCTAGTTACCCATCACTTGTTCACTTAAATAATCTTGAAAACCCGATGAAAAAGCGTTAGTTTGTTTTTCTGATATTTCCGAATAAGCGATTATACCATTGTGCTTGCCGCTCTTCCCGTTTCTGTGATAGCTCTATGGTGCCTGGAACATTTGGCAACAACACCAGCAGCAAACAAATAAATAAACCGGTGTCGACTAAATTAGGACGGAATTCCATACAAGCGTGATCATGTACCAAATAAACAAAAAAGTGTCTGCAGTGCCAAAAACAAACTAGATATGGCGGAACGTCGTTTCTGCTAGTGAGGTGTCTTGTGTATTGATAGTGGCTGCCCGATTTTCATCATCAGCAACTGTTGCATCAGATGGAACACCTTTAGCAATGTCTTGGCACCTTTATTACAGGGTTGGTGGGAGATACAGTGTTTAATTAAATTACTGGTCTCTCTCAACCTTGTGGTTACGGACCAACATTCGACAAACCTTTGCCACCTGTAACTTATCTGAGGTAAATCCTTCCTTATTCCTTTGAATCACTAAGAATGGCCGATTCAGTCAGGATTGAGGGGGACTGTATGGCTGCTAAATGGCCTAACATTGTCGGAACCGTTCTATCCTAATAATAAGATTTTTTTCAAAAATATGGAAAGTAGAATTGCATGACATTTCAGTAATCACTAGAATTTGCTTGTATTGTTGTACAATGCAGGGAAAGGAGGGGTACCTGACCTCATTTTACACTAACTCAATGTTTCAGCGAAAATGTTTAAATGAAATGTGCATGCTGTCTGACGGTCAAGAGGTAAAATATGACTTTTTTTAATAAAAAAAAAAAACTTATGGCTCTTGGGCTCGAACCCTTATTAATGTGTTCAAAATACTCAAATTCTGTGCCTTTTCTTTGTTTTCAAGCTGCTTTGTAAAGGTATTTTCGGGTCATCGACTTTGGTAACTGAAGGGATCTTTTCTGAAAAGAAAATATGTTTAACTAGAAATACTGAAGCAATATTTATCTGTCAATTTTGTAAGCCATTCAATTAGCTTCGATCTAGTGTGTTTGTCATATTTGTTGGTTCCGTTTTTAGCCAGATAGATTATTCTGAAGGCAAGACTTCTCTGGAAAATTGAAATCTTGTCTGAGGTTGTCAACCCCTCCTTTAATGCAGAGTATGCGATTCAACGCCTTTCACACTTTTTTCCCCTAACTTTGCTGTTTTCCACTCTTTCTTGCTTATGAAAAAGTTTTTCGCAAATTCTAAACTCTTCCTTCTTTCATTTGCTGGTTTAAATGAACTAGCAGCAAGGTAAAATAATTTTTACGAAGTTGTCGGCTAGTTTGAGTGTCTGGCCTACCAGTCAAGGAAAAAATCTGATTTGTTATATATTGACAAAAAAATATGTTAATTTCCAGACTGTTATATGTTTGTTTGTGAATGCTTGGAGCTTTGAAAAAAAAACAGAGCCGAAAATATTCAGTGGGACTGCATAACCTTGTCAAAACCATTCAGACCCAATACTATAAATTTTCTGTTCTATTTCCCACCATTCAGTAATCCCTAGGATTTGCCTGTACAATGCAGATAGAACAGTAGCAGCATGCTTATTTGGACACCTCTCTAAATTTTCCATATCTTGGCCCTGTTTACAAAACAGTTGACAATATAGTGAAATATCAAATTTCGTATCAGTAAATAGGAGTCTCTTGCAGCAATTTTTCTGTCACAAAATGAAAAGTTGTTTTTACCTACATTCTTTGAATTTAAATTTTTCCTTCTTTAATTTGCTGGTTCAAATCGACCAACTGTGAGGTAAACAAAACAAAAAATGGAATGAGTTGTCTGTCAGTTTGAGTGCTTGAAGTATCTGTGAAGGAAAAAAAATCTGATAAAGTATGTACACGCTCGTTACCTATTGACACAAATATGTTGAGTTTCAGACTGTTGTGTTGTTTTGTGAAAGCTTGGAACCTTGAAAGAAGAAACAGAGCAAGGGGGAACAGAGCCTAAACTGTTCAAGTCTTGGATGAAACCTAGCAATTAGTACATATACTAGCATTTTGGCACCTTTGTTACGTTGGGTGCAGTATTGATATTTGATTTGAACCGCTGGTGTCTCTTAACCCTGTGGTTAAGGACCAATATTTAACGCACCTTACCTGAACAATGTTTTAGCACCTTTAGCACCCACCATTCTAAGCACATTCCAGGTTTCACCTTCAGCTCCACTGTGTCCAAACCCTGACAACCATCAAGATGCTAAAAAATTGTATCAGTCTACAAACTATGTTTGTCCAGACAAGTAGCCCATTTCTTAGGCCAAACTACTGAAATGCAGCTGCTCAGAATAAAGACCAGTCTATTTTTTTTTACTATTTTACGCCAAAAACACAATGAAGCACTTAGAATAAAACCGTATATCTCTTTAGCTTCATGAGTTTCAAAACATTGTAAAGCCCATTATGCTTCACTAAATTTCATCCAATCAGGTGCAGTTTTGACTGATGATGACCAACACAGCGGTTCGAATGTTACTGGCACAAGGCAAGCCTGCAAGGCTGAAATCGCCAGGTCCATATTATCCTGAAAGTAATCATAAAATTAGAATGCAAGTTTATGTTTGAATATAAAGCTTCATGCTACTGATTCTCTATGGCTTCCCCGTCTTCTTCTTCAAACACACATCTATCTGAGCACTGAGCAGTCCTCACATAGTTAATTAACCCCCCAAAATACCCCGTTTATTGGTATATAGATTATATAATTTTCAAAATACTGAACACTGTCAGTAGTTTCATAACAGATAACACAAGGATGCTCAGGTTCAATGGACAACACTCAACAGACAACACCTTGGATGTAATGTTGTGTTTGAAACTCGTTATGGGTGAATATGTTATCGTTATGGGTGTAATATGTCTCGTATATGTTATGCATAATAAGCATTGCCAGGAAGAGCAAGAAAGGGAGTAAAAGTGAAAGAAGTATTACATAATTTTAGTAAGGACGAAGCAAACCTGGTCCAAAAAAAACTGGAACCAAAATACAACGAATATTTGCTTTCAAAGTAGATACTAGTTTTGGGCAAGAAAGGTAATATGAAGAAATGTATGATTTTCGTGAGGATGAAGGGGAGTTAGTTTTGACTTACACCTTGACAGGGGTGTAACTAACATCCTGGGAGGGGGGAGGGGCTATGCTAATTAACAAGCTTCAAAGATTCAATCCTAGCTAACAAATTCTTGCCATTAGCTACCGGCATGATAATTACCATCTGCAAACACGTAGGTGAATAAGGGCTTTTTGAACATCCAAGCCCTTGTAAGTAGCTTCTGAGGTGTGAACACTCAACTCGCAATTCGCCTTACACCAGTTCAGCGCTCCAAGTGGACTAGTTTCTGCCAATCCCCCATCGTCTCAGAATCAGTACTCGTATAGACACACTAAGCAGTCGGATTCATAAGGTATTGGGTAACTTTCAGTTTCTGCTACTGAGACATAAGCAAAACCTCCATTAGGGACTCAGATTGCAGGTTTTCTACTCATGAACCTGTGGATATATTTTACTCTGTCAATTGCGGTGGTGAGGTAGAGGGGGATTTACAGAAACCAGTCCGCTTAGAAGCGGTGAACCGGAATATGGCGAATTTCCGAATACTGAAGTTTCATTTGTAACAGGGGTTGCATTTTTAACCACTGACAGAAACAATTAAAGCTCGTTTTGCATTCTTCTCATATATTCCCTTATTATGTCTTAAAGGACACCTCGCACTACAGAGTGTTTCTGCTGTTTTGGGATATTTGACTACTTTACAACTTAGCTTTCCTTACAGAAAATTACACAAGGCTGTAGCTTTTCTTGGCCTCTCCTTACAGCCCCTCACCCTGGATGGCAAACTCGGCAAAATTTGCATAACCAGTTTTCGCACCAATGAGCCAACAGTATTGGCCTGTTTGACTATCCTCCCATTTTATTTGTCCCCCTGCTAACACCCCCAGAATACCTAAAAGAAAAAAAGAATCCTAATACATGTGTCACAAATGCCAATGCAAGATCTACAACTGAAAAGCTAGAAACCTACCTAATGTGATACTCTTCTTCATCAAGTTGGTTGAAACCAGCTGTTACCAACAAAGCTTCTATAGATGCGGCGCAGAAAAGTGATTGCCTTTAGTCACCTGTGTCCTCTGATTGCTGGGGGGTAGTAACTATGGGTTTATCTTGGAAGGGTGTTCTGAACTTCTCAAGGCTCGACTGCACTTCAACCTAAAATAGAAACAGTTTTCAAAGGATGGAATTTCTAACCAATTACACTGTAAAAAGTCTCTCCTACATCGGTCTTTAGAGGTTGCACATCACCAAGTCGGTGATTTTTATTTCGAATTCAGAGAGTTAAAATCCGAATACAGGATTAAAACGCTAAAATGCGAAATGCTGCAGATTAAGTTATCCTAGTCTGCAATATTTTTCTAGAGTTTTAATCCTGTATCGGATTCTAACTCTCCGAATTCGGATTTAAACCCTCCGAATTCGGATTTTAACCCTCCGAATTCGGATTTTAACTGTCCGAATTCGGAATTTAACTCTCTGATGATGTGTGATGTGCAACCACCAAAGTCCGATGTAGGAGAGACATTTACAGTGTAGTTATCTTGTCACAGTTCCTCAAAACATTTATATGTCGCCTCACCAAGAAGTATGACTAGATAGTTTCTTTGAAGAGCCAGACCATGTTTTTATATGCTACCCAAACGTCTCAAGCAGTAAGACTGGTTTGGTCTCAAACAGGGAGCGGCGAATCAGCATGGTACCAGATATACATAAGAAAGTCATCCCTGTTGTTTGTATGGTTGAGAGTCTTGATTACCTCCTAGTAAACCAACCATTGCTAATTTTTTTCTCCTAAAAACCTGATATATGTAATGTATATTTTGATGACCTAGCCTACTACAAAGCGATTCTTATTGGGTTTTTCTTATCAAGAAAATATTCAACAGTTACCAATGAGTTGCGATTCTGCACGTTGACATTTTGCTTCTGCATGATCTATGTTGGTATACTGTCTGTGCAGATGGTGTCATTATGGGCTTACTGGTTAGGTTTGTTTTTAAGCCTGCTCATTTACTGATTTCATTTGTGAAAATAAAGCAAACAAGAATATAGAATATGCACTGTGTAGGTCAGAATCCACAGTAGGTATCTGCAAAGGCAAACAGTGCAAGGATTGCTGTGATGATCGATTATTTGCTTGGTGTGCTAGCTTTTTGCAAGGGACCTAAGGTTGAGTATGTTCCAGGCTATCTGGCATTCCATTCCCTTTTTGGCTCTTTTCACATGGTACAGGCAGGTCGATGCCAGTCCATTTTCTTCAGAAATACAGAATTGGACTGACATTCTCGTCAAAGTACATTGAGGCTTGCTTGTTTCATATTTGAAGGCAAAGCAACAGACTTCTCTGTTGCAGTGTGTAAGATTATAGCTGGTAACAACAGCAACAAGCATGCAAACAAGATTGTAAACAAGGTGTAGGCTATTCCCAGAAATCACAGGATCTGCAAAGGCAAAAAGTCCAAGGATTGCTTCTGGGATTGACTATTTTCTTGGTAGGCTAGCTATTTGCAAGGACCTAAGGCTGAGTATGTTCCAGGCTGTATGGCTTTCTATTCTCCATGGCTTTTTTTTCACAAAGCCAGTCATTTTTCTTTGGAAATATAGAATCGGAACGTCATTCTTGTCGTAGTATATTGAAACATGATATGAACTTGGTCTTTTCAGGTTGTGAGAAGCCAAAGGACTAATTTGAATTAATAGGTGTGTGGTACTACATATGTGGTGTATTTGCTTGGCTTTATTTCTATTTATTCATTTTTTTACCTTATTTTTTTGAAAAGCACAAGGGTAAAAAAGGCTTTCTTCTTTGCAACTCTTCGAGGAACCCTGAGTGCGCAATTTACTTGGATTAAAAGTGACTTATTTGCAGATGACTTGATTTCGCTACGCTAAAGTCTAGTTTATTTTTAGCCAGTTTAGGTCCATCACTAGTTTGTCCTGTTTCTTCAGTATTATTTGAAGATGCTTTACGAAAAATTGGTATAAGAGTATTCTACAAACCTGTAAAGATTCTGTCGATCAGTCGTTCCAAGAGGACCATGTAACTTCATAAAAATTCCTCCATTGACTCTACTCCGTTGAAGAACACTGGAAGATTTCCTTGACACGGCAAGTCTTCTGGTTGTTACCCTTGTCAGTAGGCAGTCTTCTGAGCTGTTTTTATAATCAAGGATTGAGCAACGACTGATATTTGCCATATCTGACCTCGACCAAAATATGAGCTTGAAAAATCACGTTCGGTCGACATTTTAAATTTTCGCGGGCGAATTGTGGACGGATTCACCATGGGAAAGCGTCCACATTCTCAACGTCCCTACTGAAGACTACTGTGGACAGAATGAAAATCCCTAATGGGTGTTGTAATAATTCAATGTGTTTGAATCTAAGATGTAAAAATAAGTTGCCTGTTCAGTTAAACTTTAATTATGCCTGCCATCCCATAGAAGGTCATAGGTTTGTTACATCGAACAGAGAGTATTCCCTTGTAACGTAGAGCTTGCTATAGGAATTCCCAGCGTCAAATACGCCCGTTCTACAATTTTCGACCAAAATAGCTATAAGACCTAATCACTTGACGACACCAAGCTCGTCGGATTGAGGTCGCGTTCCAGAAGAAGTTTGTTGTTTTATAGTTACTACACCTCTATGGAATTAAATGAATAGCACGGATAGACGTCGCCGAACGGATAGCCGTTATCACGCATGGCTATGATGCTCCCAACCATCGGAAATAAATGGTGACGATCGTAACCCTTGTGGAGCAAAATGATAAGAGGAAGTAGCTAATTTTCTTATCACGCCGGACTGTGGAACGAAAATAATAACAGAATCATAACGATCATAAATGAAAACAACTCAGTTGAACGAATCGCGTCGGCAGATATATGCCATCTAGGTGCAGAAGACGAATCTTCAGCTCCCTAGATGACATTATAATCGCATCATGCGGTTACGGATTTTAGTCTTCAGGAAAGTTAATTTTTGGTCGACCTCTTCTTAAGGAAAAGATAACCGAAAATAAAAAGTCAATGGGAGTTTACATCGATTAATCTGTGCTACTCTATATGGCTTCGAGTCCAAGTCCGAAAAACGCCAGTGAACCTCGCGAAGAACGAGAAACGTCACTCCACCGATGAGTCAAATCCTGCGTAAGCCAATAAGCAACGTTTGGTGGGGACAGATGTGGTGACGTTTCTAGTTCTTCACTAGGAGTATTTCAGGATCTCATGTGAGAAGAGAATGGTAATCGCGGTCAAGTCGAAAATCTTGCCAGTAGAAGGAATCCGCTGTGTGATGTGATTGAGTCTTAGAAAAAAAATTCTTTTTAGATAGCGTTTGTTGATGTTAAATTATTTAGATGTTCCTACATCTTCTTGTGTGTTAATTTGTTTGCTTTTCCTTATCAACTATTTAGCTTTAGCTATTATGGCAGTAAACCTTCAGAGGAATCAGCCCCGTGTTCAATTTACGTACATGTATGTGTAAGGTCCTTTCTCAAGTACTCTCGGTTTTCCTCCTGCCCGTACTTCCTCTGGATTTTGAACGTCGAAAAAACGGTACTTCATTTTTATGGGGACCGGGACAACCTCCCAGATCTTGTAAATTGGCGTACCTTCCTCTAGCGTTGTATCCTAGAAAAAGAAATATTAGCTTGTGTCGTCTTCGGCCAGTCGGCAATTCCATTGTCGCGGGAAGTCCGTGCGCACGTTATATGAAAAACAGCAAAGCGGAATCGCTGCCTGTACATGGGCAAAGGCAAATATATTTTGGTTAACACTAGCGGCGTTCGTACTAGAATTTCCACTTCAGACTGTGCACGTTGCCCAGAGTGTTTTGCTTGGATTGTTAATTAGCGAATCATTCTATGACGAATTCCCGGCCAAAGTCTGCAGTCCAGTTTAACGTCATACCGCTTGACTTTCGAACCCAGATCCGACCGTTTTCGTAAAATTCTAGCATTTGCATGTCTCCGTCAGATTTGCGAATTCAAGCCAGGACTTGGTGCGAGCGTCGTAGTAGCGCGATACTTTCTGTATGAATAAGTCCAAAACACACCAGTGAAGTGAACCTCGAGAAGAACGAGAAACGTCGCCCGAGCCCCGAACGATGGCTCAGATTTGTGTCAACCAATAGAGGGCATTTGTTGGGGACAGCTGCTTCCGCTAGGTACACGGCGATTCTTCGTAGAGTTAGTCATTAAGAGTATTCGGAAGCACCTTTATGGGAGAGTTCGGAATGAAAAAAAAAGAAGAACATTTGGCTAATATGGATAAAAAGAATCAAATGCAGTTAAGTATTTGGCAGCATCTATTTTTTTTATATTTTGTTTTAAGTTCTTTATGTTATTGGTTCCTAACAACCAGCCTTGTTTTCATGAAGAAAGGCGTGTCCAGTAATCTGGTGTATGCATTATGATCATTCAGGTGGGGGTCGGATTGACTGACTAGTTCTGTTGGCTGGTGTTAGTGTTTTGCAAAAAGAAAAGGCCTTTAGGGAGTGATAACAATTGGATAGTCATTCTTATTGGCTGGTAATGGTTTCTCTGCTATTTTCCGCCGTATCGTTCCTTTAAAGACGCCGAAACTTAGACTCGGATTGGCTCTTGGCGGTCTCATGGCCAAAATGAAGTATCCTTTTTCCTGAGCTAAGACAGTAAGGGGAGGCCTGGCAATCTGATCGACTGATTTCAACATCTTAGTATCCATATGGCAACAGGCAAATCAATGAACGAAGCAGAATGTATGCTTGGTATGACGCACTGCCAAGGGCACAACTACAGTAAAATTCTATATAGATAATACAAAGATAGTGCTTTTTACAACGGATATGTACCGTGACAAATAAACCAGAAACAAGGTTTTAATTTAATTTAGAAGTCTAGGACTAGACTTATACAAAAGAAAGAAAACGTTACGTTAGAAGTCCATTGTATGAAGCGGCGTCTATGTATTAGATATTAATTTCCGTGACATGGAATGTGAACTGATTGGACGAATTGTGTTGCCCTCGTTTTTGGGATCCCAAAACGTAAGTGGAGGGATACCTATGACATCGCAAAAGTTGTCCGTCTGTCCGTCCGTCCGTCCGTCCGTCCGTCCGTCCGTCCGTCCGTCCGTCCGTCCGTCTGTCCGTCCGTCCGTCCGTCCGTCCGTCCGTCTGTCCGTCCGTCTGTAAGCACGATAACTCTCGAAGGGAATGAGATATTTTGATGAAACTTGGTGTGAGGGTTCGTTGGGTCGTCGGACCAGTCAAGTTCGTAGATGGGCTTTGTAGCTCTACATTTAGGGGTGGGGGAGGGGATTCAAATTAAGGGACAAACAAAATATTTTGAAACAGCTAATGTAATAGTCGATTATGGGGTAAGAAGACATGCTGAACACGATGGTGAAAACCATTTTGTCGTCGGACCTGTAGTTCGCCCGGAATCCGGTCAAAACCGGAAAGTTTTTCGAAAGTACAAGTTTTATTTGAAGTTGATTAGATGTTCGATTTAGGGGTAGGAAGACATGCTGAAGACGATGGTGTAAATTATTTTCTCGACGGACAAGTATTTCGCCCGGAATCCGGCCCAAACCGGAAAGTTTGTTGAAAGTAAAAGTTTTATTTGAAATTGATTAGATGTTCGGTTTAGAGGTAGGAAGACATGCTGAAGACGATGGTGAAAACTATTTTCTCGATGGACAACTATTTCGCCCGGAATCCGGCCCAAACCGGAAAGTTTGTTGAAAGTAAAAGTTTTATTTGAAGTTGATTAAACTTCGATTTAGAGGTAGGGAGACATGCTGAAGACGATGGTGAAAACTATTTTCTCGACGGAGAAGTATTTCGACCGGAATCCGGCCCAAACCGGAAAGTTTGTCAAAATTAAAAGTTTTGTTTGGAGTTAATTAGATGTTTGATTTAGGGCAAGAAGACATGCTAAACACTTATGTGAAAACAAGTTTCTACCCGGACACGTAGTTCGTCCGGAATCCGGCCAAAACCGGAAAACTGTTGGAAGTCAAAGTTTTATTTCTAGTTGATTAGATAAGCGATTTAGGGGTAAGAAGAGATGCTGAGTCCCTGTGTGACAATCGTATTTTACCCGGACATATAGTTCGACCGGAATCCGGCTGGAATCGGAAAATTTGTTATAAGCTAAATTTCTATTTGAAGTTGATTAGATGTTCATTACTGGGGAAAGAAGATACCCTGATTTCGTCTTTGAGCTTTCTTTTTTCGCCGGACGAGTAGTTCTGGAGTTCGGCCGGAACCGGGAAATTGGCAGAAGTGGCAGGAAGTTCTCGTCAAAACAGATATGACTTATAGGGGTAACCACACATGCTGAATCCAAATCTGAACTTGGTTTTCTCAGGTGATTAGCTATTTGGCCTTAATCTGTTTCTGAATTTTAATTTCAAAAATGTTCAAGGAGTCTGGCGAAGACTGGATCTGGCTAAGACAAGACCCGGTTGTCTGGATCAGATATTGAATTTTTGGGATCCCATCGAAACCTTTGGTCTTGTTTTTCTTATGCCGTCGATTTCATTTTATTCCTGGTAACTGGTAATGGTCTAACCTGTGCGGTTTTTACGGAAAGTGTAGACCTCAGGCCGGATTGATGAATATGACATGACATTTTGGAAAGCTCCGTATAACTCTTGCCTGGGGCCAAAAAGGATGATTTTTGCTTGTCCTCGAGCCAGAGCCTACGGTGTGCGAAGTGAAGTGGAGTTATATAGCCCATGTCAGAGAGGACTATCTTAAGCTGTGCAGCCAACCTTTCGTTTCATCAAACCATGTTTCTGCTTTCGAGTGGAAAGCTCCGTTCTAGCACGCAAGCAGGCAGGCACCAGTTTCAAATCTATAAGTGTTAAATATATGCGGCAGTTACCCGGCCCCACAGCCACCATATCTTCTTTGAGTGATAAATAGAAAAATCTATTTGAATGCTGCGATCTATTGTTTGTATCCATTTCTGTTCGCGATTTCAGCTGAGTTTATCATTCGTTTTTTTTTGCACTTGGGTTTGCGGTAGAGAAATGGTATCAGATTTGCCTCTTAAACTTTAAAAGTTCTCTCATTGCTAAGGAAACTAGAACTAAGACAGGTAGAAGTTTTTTTCGACGGCATTCGATAGCTGTTGATGAGCTGATCAGAGTATATGTCATTCAATTTTTGGTACAAAAATTTCTTCATGAGATACACCAGGTTGAAAGTTTCAAGGGGTTGACAACTTCAGTAGTAAGGTACACACTGAAGCCAAACATAGGCGATACCAGTTGTGAGAAATGTAGGGGACTTGTACGCAACAGTCAACCGTTAGCTCATACTCATCTTCGGCAATGAGGGGTTTGCAGCTTTTGCTAGCTGGTGTACCTGTTATTTGTTTCCGCTGTATTTGATGGTATTGGTTCCCAATTGTAAGACATGCAAGGGACTTGTAAGTAATAATCGGCTGTCATAGTACAATCATCTTCAGCGATGAGGGGTTTGCAACTTTTGCTAGCTGGCGTACTTGCTAGTTGGTGTACCTGTTATTTGTTTCCGGTGTATTCGATGGTAAGAACAATTTGGTTCTCAAATGTAAAACATACAAGGGACTTGTAAGTAATAATCGGTTGTTATGGTACAATCATCTTCAGCGATGAGGGGTTTGCAACCTTTGCTAGCTGGTGTACCCATTATTTTTATCCGGTGAACTTGAAGTCTGTCACGGGAGAGGGACTTGTAAGTAAGAATCGATTCACGGGGGGATAGAAATTTGTGCAAATTGGTGCACATTGTATTCGATTTCTATAAATCTGACGGTAAGAAAGTTTGTATCGATGGTCTATCGCTGTAACCCTAGGATTAACTGTTTATTAACTGTTTACGCAACGCGTACAAACGATAATGTAAAACAATGAGGTAGTTTCGTAATAATTAATAGTGCCATCCATGGTATTTTAATCCTGAAAAGTTACGGATATCTGTATAATACCAACAGATTATGAAGATATTGTTCCAAGTTTTCATCCGTCACGATGTCTACGATTGAAAAGGATAAAGTTCAACTGACTGCAAAGTCAATTTAGTCTCTTTTTCCGATATTCTTTTGTTGTTGTTAGGGCAATCGATAGCCCTTGATTAGTTGATCAAAGTATATGTCATCCATTTTTTGAACAAACATCCTTCATGACATAAACCAGTCTGAAAGTTTCAAGGGGTTGACAACTTCAGTAGTAAGGTACACACTGAAACTAAAAATAGGCAATACCTGTTGTGACATGTAGGGGACTTGTAAGCAATATTCGACTGTTAGCTCAAAATCATCTTAGGCAATGAGGGGTTTGCAGCTTTTGCTAGTTGGTGTACCTGTTATTCGTTTCCGGTGTATTCGATGGTAAGAACAATTTGGTTCCCAATTGTAAGACATGTAGGGGACTTTTAAATAATAATCGGCTGTTACGCTACAATCATCTTCAGCGATGAGGGGTTTGCAACTTTTGCTAGCTGGTGTATCCATTATCTGTTTCCAGTGAACTTGATGTCTATCTCGGGAGAGGGACTTGTAAGTAGGAATTGGTTCACGAGGGGCTAGACATTTTTGCAAATTGGTTTACAACGCTGAAGAATAGCTTTTGATCATTTGAATATTCTTTTTAGAACGTACCGTTTTAAAAGCTTCAATAAGTTGACAACTTCAGCATTTAACCGACAGCGAAGAAACAAAACCAAAGTGTTGCTCTCGCAACATTTTAGTCGGCGAAGCCGGACAAGGTTGCCGCAACACTTCATGTTGCCCATGCAACGTAGGTCTAGTTTCCTTTAGTGCTCGATCACTGTTCCTATGGCCGGCTTCTGTCTGACTATAGTAGTGGTTTGCGAGCTATAGGTTCACAAGCCCCTCGCTAGTTAAATTGGTAGAGCGGCTGCCATGTAAGCAGAGGGTCCTGGGTTCAAATCCCGGCTGAGGAGCCTTTTTGTCTTTCAGTTCACTACTTATAACGGTTAAATTCATTATATGCAGTGGTCAAATCGTATCCCAACAGACATGCCTAACTAACACGAACATGCCCTCCAGAATTTGCAGGCGATGACCCAAAACCATGCGCACTTCCTGCAATAAAGAAATCAGCATTAGAATGTGGAAGTTGATCTTTTGCGAAAGCCTCCCTGGAATTCCGTCGCAGCACCAGGATTAGTGGAAAATTGAAAGCTTCTACAAGAATGTAAAGGAGGGCTTACCTTTCGAACCGTGTCATCCACAACAGCTGGTAGTACTGCCCAGCCAAACACACCACCAAGAATTATGACAATACCGCCTCCAACCGTAAGGCCGATAACGGTCTTCTTCACATTCATGGTGGAACCTGCTCCTCCCTCTTCCTCGTACTGAATGTCAATTTAGAAACCATACGATAGATAATAAAAACCTTCCCTTTGATTGAACAAGATACAAAAAACAGATTTATCTGAGTAAACAAACAACAGTATGACGAACAAAAATAGAAATATATTAACAAACAAAGGCGGAATTAAAATGGCAGTTTTACATTTTACATGTGCGTGTTTGAGCTTCCAGTTAGGCTCACGGTTGCTGCTGTTTGCGAATACTGCTTTCGTTTTGAGCGGTAAACTAAAATCCCTGTCAAGATAATGCCAATAACAACTGCAGCTATTAACAATCCTAAGAGAATCCATATGGTTTTTGAACTGTTGGAATTCTGGGCTGTGTATGCATCTGCAATGTCTCGAATTTCTGGGAGCACGCCGTTCCAGAAACTAAACTCCTAGAAAAGATCAGTCAGTAAGTACTGGCAGTTCAGACGATATTTACAGGAAAGAACTGATAAGAATAAGCCAGGTTGAAGCTGCAACCCACCTTGAACGCAAGAAGTGATAAGACTAAGCCAGGTTGAAGCTGTAACCCACCTTCATCGCTTCCAAGCCAGCTCGGGCAGTGGTTAATACCCTCTAACAAAATATTTCGCGGTGTGGCAGAACTACAGTATAAATTCGCTTTCACATTGACGCGTAGAGCCTTTCACACTAAGCTACACAACCTCTGCGTCGCGGTTGCGGCGATGCAACGCAGAGCTTACGCAGACAAATAAAACGCAACGCAGAGCTTACGCAGACAAATAAACGCAACGCAAGAATAGAACCAAGTTGTATTCTTGCGTTGCGTCAACGCGTTGCGCATCAGATTTTTCAGTGAAAAATGGAAGTTTTTGAAGGAAACAGGAACTGATGAAGACAAACTTACTAATTGATGAAAGAAATGAAAATTTGGCAGAAGAAACCGAAAAAGGAAAACGTAATTATGCATCCAGCGCAACATGTTCTCGCGTAGGTGTGAAAGATACACTACGCAACGCAAGATAAACGCATAAGCGACGCATCGCAACGACAGGTCAATGTGAAAGCGGCTTAAAAGTTTTACTCGCGGCGCATTCTCGTCGGGGAGCGAGAGCTAAGAGCCCGTATGAAATCTATCCCGCAAATCGCTTTCTGCTTCGCGTTCTTATTCACTGCAAAAACCGAAGGAAAGTCGAAATTCTATAAATAAACATTTTGTGGTTAAAGGACTTCGCAGTTTCATCTCTTGAAAACCCAAAGAAAGCTGAGATTTTTGAAACAAACAATTTGTGCTTAAAGGGTTACATGAGATGATTTATTTATAGTTCTTCGGATTAGAATTATTATGTTCCAAGGAAGTAAATCTTATTCAATTTTGCCATATTTCTTAGTTTACTTCGAAGTTTTTCAGCAGAACATTAATTTTTCCGCGCAACTCCCGCCTAATCATACTATCGCTGTTTTCCTTCGATCACGGTTTACCCTTTCTAGAAATCTGCCAAATTTCCAGCTTTAGCCGGATTCCGGGCGAACTACTTGTCTTGCAAAAAAATTAAGTTCAAAAACAGATTCAGGGTATCCATTCCATCTACATAATCAACTTCACATAAAACTTCAACTTTTAACAAATTTTCCGATTTTAGAAAGATTCGTGGTGAAATGTGTCCAGGTATGAAATGATTGTCATACACGAATTCAGCATGCCTTCTTACCCGTAAATCGAACACCTAATGAAATTCATATCAAACTTACTTTTAACAGATTCTCCGGTTATGGCCAGATTCCGGGCGATCTACTTGTCCGGCGACAAAATAATTTTCTTATTCGGTTTCAGCAGGTTTCACTACCCTTGAATCGAACCTCTAATCAACTTCAGATTAATCTTTTATTTTTGACAAGCTTTCCGGTTTTGGCCGGATTCCGGCTGATCTAGTTGTTCGACGAGAAAATCATTTTCATATTCGAATTCAACATGCCTCCTTACCCCTAAATCGGATATCCAATCAACTTCAGATAAAACTTTTACTTTTAACAAACTTTCCGGTTTTAGCCGGATTCCGGGTGAACTACTTGTCCGGCGAGAAAATAATTTTCATATTCGTGTTCAGCATGTCGTCTTACCCCGTAATCGACTATCTCATTAAAAAAATATTTGTTGCGCCCCTTAATTTGAAACCCCTTCCCCTCCCCTAAATATGCAGCTATCGGGCCCATCTACGAACTCGACCTTTCCCTTGACCCGAAGAGTCCTCGCACATCAAAATATCTCATTCCCTCCGAGAGTTATCGTGCTGACAGACGGACGGACAACTTTTGCGATGTCATAGGTATCCCTCCACTTACGTTTTGGGATCCCAAAAAGACGGAAAGTGGTTCCGTCAATGCTATCCACTCCCCCAAAGCCCACTTGGCACTGAAGGAAGTAATTTGTTTGGTTTTCCGTTTTACGACCTTTTGAAGAGGGATACAGGTGCAAGGAAGCAGGTGTGTCACCCCCCGGAACTGCTAGCTTGATGGGCAAATACCGTGGCGAATAAACCAGAAAGAAATATATTAAGACAGGACTCCGATGTCGGAGCCTCATAGATGGTACAGGGTCCACATGCGGGGCCTCGTGGACAATTAAAGGAACACCAAAGGCTGAATTTGAAGGGAAATAGCCTTACTATTTATGGCATGATTACTATCATGCCTTTAAAGCTATACCAGAAACTGGTCAAAAGTGTTTTGAACATAAAGGGAGAAAGTATAGCTCTCGTAAAGGACATGTAGGAAGGCACTGCTTAATAACCAAGTTACGAACGGGCCCTTGTCGAAACTTAAAGGACCCCTCGCACTATTTACTCTTCAACTTTCAGTATTTTAACATATTTGAATAGTTTAAACTAGGCTGTGCTTTCAATAGATAACCTACAGTTTTGGATGTTCTAAGCCTTTCCCGAGACCCGTTGACTTATAGCGAAAACATGGAAAACAGTGGGGTTAGAATGTAGCGTACGAAATTGGGGTCTCCGGGTTTACAAAAATATGGAGTGATTATGGAAGTAGGTTGTGTTAGTATTGTAGGTAAGAGGGGTCCTTTAAGAAAATTAGAAGAACTAGTAAGAATGCAAGACAAGAATATATACTCATGAGTGAGTACCCTTGCCGAATGTCTCCCTACCTAAACGTCGCGCCAGCTGCCCCCTCATCGACACGCCTGCGAGATGTGTGAATAAGTGTACGTAAAATAGGAGCAAGTACACTACTCTGATGGATGCCAGCATGTTTAAAGGCTTGGGAAAAAATCGTTTTCTCGTTAAAAATTCACCAGATTTTGAAGAAGAAAAGGTGTGCCCGTTAAGCTCACTGAGTCCTATCGGACTCGTTAATTAATGAATTAGCCGGCAAGAATGAGAATGAGTTGCGATAAAAGGTTAATTCGGTTTCTGCAACTTTTAAATACTCTTCGTCGCTTCTCTTTGTAGAAAAAACAGAAACAGTCGTGTTCACAATACTCGTTCTTATCGACTCGTAATTGGTGGTCCTAAATTCGGCGGTATCAATTAGCTCCTTTAACATACCTGTTTCCGGAAGTCTGCTCCCATTGGCGAGGGTAGAGCTGTTATATTATAAAATATAACGTTATTCGCTGAGGTGTACGGTGGCCAAAACTGATTCGATTGACTACTCCCGTCGGGGCCATAACTCGGTTTTCCAGTTGGAGAACTAAAACGAAAATCAGATCCTGTCGTGACTGCTTCCTTTTTCGATAAGATTCATGGCATGCTCAGCATGTAAGACTCGAAAGGGTGTAACAAAACCCCTTCGTTAGTCATGGGGTCATGAACACCGCTTGACATTGCATGCGTTTCGAGTGGCTACTTCCAAGCGAGCCTCATTATTTATCTGAAGTGGCTTTCACCACTCCAATTGAAAAGTCATGAGAAATATGTAACCTGCGTTTAATGTCTGCTAAAGCACAAGTCGCAGAAGATGCAGTTTATATGCCAATATTCTAACATATGTGACTCCCATGAGTCCTATGAGATTCTACTTCCTTCTCGGAGTTGCCGAATCCGCTCGAGTTTCGTTAGGATTACGACATAGATGGTATACAATAGTCAGTTGAGCCAAGAACAGATATTCTGATAGAACCTCCGTCTTTGGTTCCATGCAGCGACTATGGATACCCCGACAAAACTGAGCGGAGCTAGAGGTACTTGCTGTTGATACCCGTCTACTTCCCCCTTCGCCGTTGCACATACCAGATAAAGAAAAACGTGGGATGCCTGCAGGGGTGGAGAACCCGGTCTGCAGCGAGTTAGACATGACGTCACAATGCTAGACAACCAATTACTGTAAAGGACGACTCAGACGGCGTTCGTATTCTTCTGCAGGGTTCTACTGCGACTACTGCGATCTAGCTGTTTGTAGAAGTAACAAACTATGATGTTCTGCGTAGCTCCTCCTTCGCTCGTTTGCATCGGGTAGGGTGTCAGAATGTTTTCAACTTAGCATGGTCGTATTACAGAAATAGGGAGACGGAGGTTTTATCAGATTATTTGTCCTTGGTTGGGTTGAATTTGAATAGCTTTCTACGTTGATGGTGGAAGAGAAGATTGAAGTTTTAACAAAATGTCTGATAGTGGAAGGGCTCGAGGTATCAGCGATAATTCTTGTGGAAAAAATTGCATAACCAGTATTTATGACCAATGAGCTCCTCAGGAGCAGTAAGCAGGTGCCTGATACGCCTTGAAAAGAGCCAAACACGAAACAGTCAGTGTTGTGCCGTAGGCCTAAGAAGGGATAAAAAAATGACATAAGAAGTTCGCAGTCTTGGAAATGAGAATCGATGGGTCAATTAGGGGCGTAGAACCTGATGAAAAATGTGTAGCCTGTGTAGTTGTCGAAAAAGTTGCATGTATTTTTTTATGTAATTGTTAAGAATACTATCGTTTCATGTGCCTCAGACTGGCCAATCCTAAGAAGTAGTACCCCGTAGCATCCTGTTCTTTCTATACTAGCATCCAGTCTTGCTAATAGTAGCATGCAGTGGTAACGGTTACTACTGTATTCTACTAAAACTTACATTTTCACATAACTAATAACTAAATTTATCCCTGTTTTTGCTAGAAGTCAACGGGGTTGGACACAGTTAAAACAGCCAAAACTTTGGGAATCTGTTAAAAGCATAGCTTAGTTTTAAAGTAACTAACTATTGTAAAATACCGGAAATCCAACAGTATCAGTTGCGAGAGGTGTTTAAAAGAAATAGAGTGTTGGGCTCGACCAAGTAAATTCGACCATTTTCGGCACTGAAAACACTTCACAGCACAGCTAGACCGACAATGGTTTCTAAACCTTTTTATGGTACTTGCCCGTCGGCCAAGTGCCATATAGCGATCGCAATTTCTGTCCGTGCATCGGTCGGTAGGTCGGTCGGTCTGTCCAGGTTTTGCTAGTTCAAGCACTTCCACATAAGCTAGGACTATGAAACTTGGCAGGCATATCACGAACCCCAAAAGAGTAAGTTGGAAATAGTCACTTCCCCGGTCCGAGCATTGTGGGGGGAGTGGTGGGAGGGGGAATCCGGAATCTAGAGGTATGTATAACTCTTGAACGGGTAATTGAGTCTTAATGAAACTTGATATTCGGAAGGATCCGGTGTCTCAGACGACCCAATTCAAATCTGAACCGGATCCGGTGTCTTTGGGGGGAGCTGGAGGGGAGGAACCGGAAATCTTGGGAAACGCTTAGAGTGGAGGGGTCGGGATGAAACTTGGTTGGAAGAACAAGCACAACTCCTAGACACATCGCTGACATAACCGGACCAGATTCGGGCACTGTGGGGGATCCAGTGGGGGGGGGGGGGGGGGGGTCCGGAATTTCGGTGTTCGGTACTTCCGGATGTGCTAGGACGATGAAACTTGGAAGGCAGTCAGGGAACCGAACAGATTGACTTGATAATAGTCGTTTCCTGGATCCGACCACCTTTGGGGGAGTGGAGGGATGGGGAGCCCGGAATCTGGTGGCATGCATAAATTTTGAATGGGTGGTCGGAATTGAATGAAACTTGGCAACTGGAAAGTGCTATCGTCTCAGATGTTCCATGTCAAGTCCTGGTCGAATCAGATACTTGTGGGGGCCGGAAATCTCTTGAAACGCTTAGAGTTGAGGGATTGGGATGGAACTTGGTGAGAAGAACAAGCATTAGCCCTAGATACGTAATTGACAGAAGCACATCGTATTGGGGCTCTATGTAGGGAGTTGGAAGGGGATTCCCGGAAACGTGTTGGCTCGCATAGGGGTCAAAGAAGTGGAGCAATTTTAATGAAACTTGGAATATAGAGAGCTCACATGCCCTAAATGACATTAGGGTCTGAACAGGATCCGACCACGCTGGGGGAAGGGGGGGGGAGAGACCGGAAGTTCCTAAAAAACGCTCAGATTTGAGTGAAACTTGATGGGTGGTGAGAGAAAATACTTCAGATGATCCATTTAGTAATCATAAGTCCGAACCAGATTCGGACTCGGTAGTGGAAGTTGGAGGGGGGTACCGAACGTGGCATGTGTAGGGTCCAAACAGGTGGATCTTTAGGGTTAAAACTTGGAAGGTAGAAAAGTCATTTGCCCTAGGCGATCCGAGGTGCCGGAAATGCTCAGACTTCAGTGAAACTAGAATTCGTATTTCTAGGTCCGGTTTTTAGGTCCCATTTTTAGATGGCAGGGTATTTTGGTTTCTCGTCTACTTTTCAGATACCACCTACTCGTATCAAGTGCCATATGAGCTCGTAGCTCTTGTTTTCACTAGCATACCTTTTTTTTAGTCACGAGGTTGAGCAAAGTCGAAACTGCCCCCTGTTGCAAAATTCCGAGGGCAACGTGTTTCTCAACAGTTTTTGTTAACTCTGATCGTTCCCGTGTAATAGCATTCAGAGTTGAATCTATGCGACTGAAAAGACATGCCCGTTGCGGTGATCGCGACTGACAGCTGACATTGGCAAAGAGGGCAGATTTTTACATGGGCTATCCGACTGAAGCGAGTCTACTTTTCTGCGCAGACTTTCTAATCAGGGCCTTGTTTTAACACGGGCGCGCGTGAGGGCACTAAATCCTTTGGGAGTATGACCTTGGATGATTCTGTAGAAAATCAACAGACTGAAATTTGGGGTTTAAAATTAAATTTTACTAGTTTTGCAGCAATTATGTTGAAGTTCTGTCAGACTCCTATGATTTCGGTTCAAGTTTCCCAGGATAGATCTAGATTATTCCCGGAAAAGATACAGGACTGAGTACCATCTGTCCCATGACTCAGTACAAGTATCTATTCTTGCTTTCGTGTTTTTTCTAAAAAAAAGAAGAAAAATATCATTATTTTTCCAGTCAGACGCACTAGAAACCACTGCATTGGACTTTGAAATCATAGTAAACTCGTTCATGTTCGAATTTATTTCTTCTGAAATTCTTTTAATCTAGCAACCTCAAAGCTGACTTTTCCTGGATCCAAGTAGGCGGTGAGTTCTGCGCAGACAACAAAAGCCTAGTGCTAACAGGCTCTCTGCAGCTCGAAACCTGGAAGCTACCTGCCAGAACTTTCGATTGGGCTAAAGGAGGAATCTTACCCGAACTTGGCAAAATTTGCCCACATCTTCGTCATTACCGTCGAGACTTGCATGTCCGTCGCCGAATATCTGAATCCAACTCCTGGTAGTTTGAAAAGGTAGAGGAGATCATCTGCGTGACCAACACCTGTAAACGAATCTGCAGTTGATGACTATACCACAAATTGCCTATCGAACTACAAAGAAAAGGTAGTTCGTTTGACAATTATACACAAACCCAGCAACCGACGAGCCGTGATGTGAATATTTAAAGCCTGAAAATTCCGCAATTTTCCTTTTTGATGTCTCAATCGCGAAGACCCTGATTATACGGGTATCATAGAATAGCAGGGTTCTTCATTTCGGTTCCTAATTTGACGTTATTATTTTAATTAAGTGCACAGAGTTTGATTCTCTGTGGTAGTGTTTAAATGATTTCCCGCTGTCCCGTGTACATTTTCTCAAATTGTTTCGTTGGTACATACAACCCGTGGGGATAAACATGCATTTGTATGCTAACTTGTTCTTTCTTTTGTTTGAGTGAAACGTCTTATTTTGGGTCCCGGATCTCCTAGAATTAGCATACACTTATGGGAGAACGAAACTTGGGTATCTCGAGAATTTGGTTGTTGGAGGAGGTTATAGGAAATTATTTGCTCCTAATGTTATTAATGGCATGATAAAAAACTTTCCGTCTCTCAGTGTTCCGTCCGCTGATCTAACTGTACGCTCCTTTGGGGCTTTGGAATCATAGATTTATAACCTTTCCGTAATGGCAAATTCTTGCAACTTTTCTATCTTGTCTTTCCCGAAAGTGCCAGCCCTCGCTCACTAGGCTAGGCTAGATTTTGGATGCCACCGCCCGAAGAAGCTTGGAAGGTTGAAGTGACAATCATGGTGGTCCGTAGTCCAAACCCAGGCCTGCTGCCTAGACGTAATTATTCTTTCAGTTCAAGCCGACTGTGAATCAGAATTGACATTGCTAAACGGACGCGTCAGCTGAATTTTAGTGGAGCTATATTTCGTCCCTTCTTGGCAAGGGTCTTCTTCAGATAAATATTTCTTGAGTCCAAGCTACTTCGAAATATATATTAAAATAATGCGTAATTGCAGGTTTGTTTCCTTTCCCGAAGTTGACCCTGAAGATTGACAGTCTGACGAGGACCTTGCCATGAAGGGCCGAGATATCGCTGCCGAAGCATCGTAGCTACCGTATCCGTTTTATGAATTATTATGGTATGCTTCAGGCTCCAGCTCCAGCTCAAGCTCAGCTTGAGCCTGAAAAGGACCCTTGCCAAGAAGAGCCGAAATATAGCTCTACTAAAATTCAGCTGACGTATCCATTAGCACTGTCAATTAATGCTACCAAGACAGCTGCTTCTGGCCCAAAGAAGGAGAAAAAAAGAACCTACCGGTATCTAAAAGGGGGACGTTAACCCCCATTCGTTTGACAACGTCTATGAGCCCACCCGCGTAAGAGGGTGACGTTATTTCGCGGTAGCTGAACACGTAAGCATAGTGGGGAAGTTGCGTTTTTGTCATTGCCAGCTGGGCTTCGTAGACGCACGAGTTTATGAGTAGATCCTCCATCATCTGAAAGAACAAATTCGGTGAGAAAAAAGTGAGACCGCGTACTCTATATGGCTAAGTCCAAAACACGCAAGTGATCCTCAGGAAGAACGATAAAACGTCGTCCTAAGGAGTCAAACTCAACAACTCAAATACTGTGTCAACCAGTCACGGCGGTCGTCGGGGACAGCTGTGGTGCCGCTTCCGGCTCTTCCGCCAGGTACACGGCGATTTTGTATCGACAAGGAGAGTTAGTCATCAAGAGTATCCGGCTCAATTTCAGCGAGTTTCGACGGAAAGTCTTCCTTCCAAAAGTATCTCACGGCAAATATTTGCTGCGCGACTTCCATCGCGCTCTGTGGGAGGATAGTTTAGTGGCTTTGCCTGAGCAAAGTGAGGGAGTGGAAGTGGACGAAGTGGTAGCCTAACGTGTTTCTCCCTACGTTTTTTTTCTGCCGTCAACAATTCTGCCTTACAATTCTGCGTTAATGGTTTAAAATTAATCTATGCCTCGAAAAAACGATTCCTGCTGAAATGTCCCAGTCACATGTTAGTGGGTCGACATATTATAATCACAACACAGGTCTCTTATTTTGTCCGAAGTACATCTCTGTACAAGGAAATAACATCGGAAATATCAATAAAAAAAAGTACAGGTTCTACAACAATTTTTTACAATATACAGAAGACGAATCTTTCCATTTCTGACTCAAACTAACTGACTTTAGTTTGTTCCTCGGCAAATCATACTTTTGAAGCAGTTAATTCGGAAGGATTTTGCCCACCCTGCACTTTCAAGTTGAAATTTGGTTCGACGACACTCATCTAGTTGCGCGATCAGGAAAAATGCATCGCGGGGCACATTAACACAGCGGTCAAAGAGAAAGAAAATATTTAGCTGGTATCTTAAAAAAATGTAAAAAATGGTTAAATATGGTAATATATGGTGATTAAATTATTTCTTTTCGGTTACTGGGACATTTCTGTTTAACAATCCGCCATATTTTCAAGAAGAAAGGTGTGTCTGCTAGGTGCAGTAGGTCTAGTGGGTTAAAAAGATACAATTGTGTTTACATTAATTATTCATTCTACCGGTATTCTGTCCCATTTTCCGCAACGTTAATTCAGACAGTCCTTTAGGTCGGGTTTACCCCGTCTTCTTTACTAGACTTACCATCGAGTATTTTGGAATGAATGTGCTTAAGCTTGCCAGCTCTCCGTTTGCGAAATATTGTCTTTTGACGGCTCGAACCGTCGCGTCGTGTTGAGAGTCGTTTCGAATCATCGATTTCAAAGAGTTTGGCAGAAGATCATTTTCCAAGAAGGATGTGCTTCCCATTCGCGCAGCGTTTTCCAGATGAATAACTGAAAATGAATGTCACTTTTAATTAGACGAAACTTAGACAGGTCAGTGGGGTCTTGGAAGCATGGCTAGCGAAATTCCACTGGACTAGTTTCCACCACACAAGCATTTCAGTTCATTTGTTCGTTTGTAACGGGGCCAGACGGCTGACACCTCCCCGTGCACATCTTTTACCAGCTTTTGAGAACAAGACCAAAGGTTTCGATGGGGTCCCAAAAATCTAACATTTGATTCAAACAATTGGGTCATGTCTTCGCCATTCATTCTTCGTCAGATTCCTTGAATATTTTACTGTTAAAATAATGTTCAAAAATGGATTCAGCATGTCTCCTTGCCCCGATACCGAATCTCCAATCGATTTCAGAAACAACTTTGAGCTTCGACCAAATTTCCAGTTTCAGCCGAATTCGTGATGAACCGTTTGTCCAGCAAGAAACTAAGTTCAAATATGGATTCGGAGGACCTCCTTACCCCCTCAATGAATATCTTGTTAGCTTATAAAACATACATGTTTTTACCGTAAATTCGAAACCTCTCCTACCTCTAAAGAATAACTTGACCTGTACTGTCGTGGGAAACTAGCTGTAAGTGCAAAATTCGAGTCACAATTCCTAGTGGAAAATTTAAGAAAACTTTTATACCGCAGTTCGTTCTCAGTACCGTTGTGTTAATGCCGTGAAATAAAACCAGCGTTTTGTTCCGAAACTTTGATCTTTCACCCCAACTGTTTCATAGTCACAAAAATCCAACCACTAAAATATTTTTGAACGTCGATGCGAAAGAACAAAAGGTCACAAGGTGGTTACATTCAGACTGGGAGGTTTACCACTAATCTGTCGACATTTTTTTTTTAAAAGCTACGAGATAGTCGATTTAGAGGTAAGAAGACGAATTTGAAAACCATTTTCTCGCCGGACAAGTAGTTTGCCCGGAATCCGGCCAAAACCGAAAAATTTGTCAAAAGTAAAAGATTTATATAAAATTGATAAGATGTTCGGTTTAGGGGTAAGAAGATATGCTGAATAGTTATATGAAATCATTATCTATTCGGACAAGTAGTGCGCCGGAATCTGGTCGAAGCCGGAGATTTGGCAGAAGTAAGGCAGGAAGATTTGGTCAATTTCGTCAAAGTAGATAGGACGTAGCCTAGGGGTAATTACACACATGCTGAATCCATATCTGAACTATATTTTCTCAGATAATTAGCCATTGGCCTTCTTCTGTTTCTAAATTTTAATAGTAAAAATGTTCAAGGAGTCTTGCGAAGACCGGATACCTACAAAACCAAATTGTCTGGATCAAATATTACATTACTGGGACCCCATCGAAACATTTGGTCTTGTTGCCCCCAAATTTTGAAACTGCCATGCAATGCAAGCAGCCGGCTTTTACAAATGATGTTTTTGTGGTTTCAGATTCAAATAGTGGCATGTGGCACAGGTCAGGGTGTGTGCATAGTGGCATGGTATGGCGGCAAGAAGAAGCTGACAACGAGACTTTACGAACAAGACCAAAGGTTTCGATGGGATCCCACAAATTCAATATTTGATCCAGACAATTCGGTCTTGTCTTCGCCAGACTCCTTGAACATTTTTACTATTAAAATTCAGAAACAGATTAAGGCCAAAATCTAATCATCTGAGAAAACCAAGTTCAGATATGGATTCAGCATGTTTGTCTTACCCCTATAAGTCATATCTGTTCTGACACAAACTTCCTGCCTTACTTCTGCCAATTTCCCGGTTTCGGCCGAATTCCGGAACTACCTGTCCAGCAAAAAAAAAAGCTAAAAATCTTTCCCCTATATCGAGCATATAATCAACTTCAAATTAAAATTTAACTTAAAACAAATTTTACGGTTCCAGCCGGATTCCCGGCGAACTATATGTCCGGGTAAAAAATGATTGTCATACACAGATTCAGCATCTCTTCGTATCGATAAATCGGATATCTAATCAACAACAAACTTTTAACAATTTTCCGGTTTTGGCCGGATTCCGGGCGAACTACTTGCCCAGCGAGAAAATGGTTTTCACTATCGTGTTCAGCATGTTTTCCTACCGCTAAACCGAACATCTAATTAACTTCAAATAAAACTTTTACTTTAAACGGTACTTGCCGGTTTGGCCGGATTCGGGTCTAACTACTTGTCAGGCGGAAAAATGGTTTTCACTATCGCGTTCATCATGTCTTTTTAACCCTAAATCGAACATCCAGTCAAATTCAAATAAAGCTTTTACTTTTAACAAACTTTCCGGTTTGGGACGGATTCCGGGCGAACTACTTCTCTGGCGAGAAAATGGTTTTCACCATAGTGTTCAGCATGTCTTTAGCTGTTTGAAAATATTTTGCTTGCCCCTTAATTTAAACCCTCTCCCCCACCCCTAAATATAGGGCTACAAAGCCCATCTACGAACCTTACTCTTGACCCAAAGAACCCTCACACCAAGTTTCATCAAAACATCTCATTTCCTTCGAGAGTTATCGTTCTTACAGACGGGCGGACGGACGGACAACTTTTGCGATGTCATAGAGGTATCCCTCCACTTACGTTTTTGGTTCCCAAAAAGCAAAACAGCATGGATCCTTTAAAGTTTAACTGAAAATCGAACTCATATTTTCTATCATCTAACTGAACACAATGCATTATTTGGATTGTGTTAAGGGATTTTTTAATTTTTCACTATTTGCTCTATATTGACGTTCGGAATATCTAAACGGCCATCCTTGCAACGCAAAATTCTACTTTGACGCGGAAAATTTGAAGCTCAATACAAACGTGGCTTTTCAGTGGCCAGTGAGGAGCTCGCGGAATGTAGCTGACAGCGTGAACAATTATTTTTCGTAAATAGTTTTCGTCAAGCATACAACACAGGTACAAGCGAATAGAGGTAACAAAAATCCGACAGGAAAACTACACTATATGAGAATCAGTTATTCGTGAATAGCAGAGTAACGAAGTAACGCAATTTCATCGGGTCTTCAAGCCTCGTTAAGTGAATAAGTAATGGGTAACTGCATTGTCCTATCACAGCCCTTTTCGGTTAAAATGTAAGTGAATAAAGTGATGGGTAACTAGATTTTCCTACCTCAGTCCTTTTCGGTTTAAACTTTAAACATTAAAGAATCGTAAGCTACTGCATTTCTTTATAATGATAAATAGCAAACAAAACAAAAGAACGGCAGGGAGAACACCAACAAAGCACCATACAACAGACCAAATCAACCGGGTCAACCGAAGAAAAACCTAATAAATTTAAAAATCATATTTCTGGAACAGCACCCCCCTCGTCTTTGATCAACCACACCAGACCGTTCCAACTCCGAATACTTCGGTGCAAGACCGAGAACCCAGAACATTGTGAAGACTATGTAATACAGATCAACATAAAGACTACACTGTAAACAAAAATCTTGTAGTATTTGCTACTGGGATGTCTCCACTGAGATAAGATTATTTCTGATTCGGATTAATCTTATCCCAGATGAGATAAGATTGATCCCAGTAGCAAATACTGCAGTTAACTTTAATCCTTCATCGGAGAAACTTATTACAGTGTACTTACGCAAATAAAAGAGTAGTCCTTCGTCCTTGGTAACTCCGGAAATGGTTGGAACTTTGTTGAAGTTTCCTGACGCCAAAAGCTCACGAGGATGAGCTGGCAGGAAGGGTTGGCTCCTCAAATTCCCGTCTATCACAGGAGCGGCTCGAATGGGGAAAAAAGAATGTCGCTGCAAGAGATAACATGAGTTTTTTGAGCGAAAATCGCGCGACGTCAGTCAACTTGAAAGGTCCACGTGCCACGCTAATCGAGTGTCGCGCCTCTGTATCTCGTTAAGCTGATGGTGATATTTGAGACAGCGGCTCAGATTTACGTCCCCTGCTCGCGTCCGGGAGAATTTAAGGCGCCCTTTTCATAAACGTCACAATAGTTCATTTTGGAATAATAAATGGATGCGGTGGGATGTACGGCGAAGTCGTTACCAATTTGCTGTACTGTCACTTTGCTCCAAATGACGAACCGTAGAGCTAGAAATGGGCGGAGTACAAGAGAGAGAAGCGGTGTGGAATGAGAAAGGATTGACCGCTAAGTAGACTTCTGAATGAAGGAAGGATTGTGACGCACTGCCCAAGTGCATAAGTCCAGTAAAAAAGGACACAGAAGTATAAAATAAAAAGACACCTCAAAAATACAATTTTCTATAATTGTTTATAATTTTCTATATCTTTGCTTCGATTTGTGCTGAGGGTTACTGATTGTCGACTGAGGGTTTCCTGAGCAGCCTCTAACATGCAATCTAGCGAGGAAGACACTCGACAGCGGATATTCTCTGAACTAAAATTAAAAGAGTAAAAATTTAGAGTAAAATTTCTCTGAACTGTAACTTCTAAATAAATACCTTGGATATTGGATTTAATTGATAGCAAATTTTAACAATAACCTACATAAGAAAACTTAAATTCTAGAAGGAAAAAATGGAGAACCGAGTAAGCTACAGTAACACCCTGCCCTTCTATGCAATCAGGAAAAAGACTTGCAGATTCCTGAGATCTTGAGATTCGCTTCAGTGAAGTTTATATACGAAGTTTAGCAGGAGGCAAAGCAGAAAAGCGAGAGAGCAGAAAGTTGAAATCTATGTTTGTTTGTTTCGTTGTTTGTTGTGATACGGCCAGGAAATAGCGTATAGCAACACTGTCTATTGCAGTGTCGTTTTTTTTTTGGGGGGGGGGGGGGGCCTTGGGTCTGACACATACAATCATTGTATGTTTATTAGGGATGTTTATTATGAATTATTATGAAACATACATCTGTCAAACGGGGTTTGTTAAACCTCTTAACAAGTGTAAACTTCTGGAGGTTTTTGTATTTCTAAACCTTTGGAGACTCCAATCTCGTACGGTACATTCTAGCCCCTCTAACAAAACCACGCTGATTTTCTCACTTACCGTGTTTTGCTACCTACGATGTGTATCACGCTGTCGACGGTTGTCTGCGAGAAGTTTTTCCATCAGAAAAACGGTTATGTAAATTTTGTCCCTGTTTTCTGTCAACAGGTCTCAGAAAAGACTTCAAACAGCCAAAACCGTGGGTTATTGAAAGCTCAGCCTGGTTTTAAAGTATTCAAACATTTTAAAATAATGCAAGTTGAGTAGTAAATAGTGCGAGGGGGGCATTTAAGGACTGTATCATATACTAGGAAAAAATGTGTTAAATATCTTAGATATTTCCGCTGCTTTGAGTTTTGCAACTGTCTTACGTACCTCCAAAATTACTTCAACATTCAACACAGCATTAAAACACATATTCTGACTTCTTCAAACCTTCACGACCCCCCGCTGGTGTCTTTGTCTAGATACCTTTCCTAAAACAATATCTTGTCTTTACAATACCATGTCAGTCCTGGAGAAGTGACAAGGAATAGTTGCCAGATACATCAATCATCTCAGTGTTTTTGTTCACATTAGTTATTCGCGGCTCTTAGAACTTACGTTTTTGCAACGAAGTCAAAAGGTGTTAGCAAGGAAAACTCTTGGCTCGCAAGAAAGACAGAAGCGGAAAACCAGCAGCTGTCCGTTCACTGCACAATAAAAAGCGAGTTCAAAGAGTCTGCGGCGTTCCCGCCGAAAGTCACCTGTTCTGTCCATGATGTTTCACGGGGACTGGAACAGAACACTTGCCATTGTCTTTCTGAAAGCGCAGTGACATTCAGACAATCTCTATTCCCCTATGCGTAACACAGACTATCCAACGGGTCATTTCCGCCAAAACTGACTTAGACTAGTCGAAAGTAAATCTGAATAAAAAATATGTTTTAATAACCTATGCAAGTCCGTACCCAGGGGGGGCGGTTAGGGGGTTGACCCCCCCCCTCCTGAAACATACAAAAATAACGATTTTTATAGGCTTTTCCCTCTGATCTATGTGTTTTTGTACTTTTTTGTCCAACCAGCAGGCAATCCCCCCGCCCCGAAAGGCAACCCTTCCCCCCCTCCCGAAATAAATTCCTGGATACGGGCCTGAACCTATGTAAGTCAAAATTCAAGTTAAAATATGTAACTTCGATCACGTCATTCGCGTCATGAAAAATCCACACAACCCGAAACTCGAAAGCCGGGGTAAACCTGGAGAAAGTGCTCCCTATACAGTATTTCCAAGCAGATAAAGCTTCCCATAGATTTTGAATTCCCATAGAATCGATATTTCTCTCAACCTCCCTGTCAGACCTCCACTCACCTCACCCGACCTCCACTTTAGAACCTCATTGTTTAATTGTTTAGCTCTTCACAGAAATTCATAAAATGGTCTGAGTTTTCAAACGCCTGTCCACGCATCGGGCAAGGAAAACGTAGAATACATAGTGTTTTTCTAGTGAAACATTTAAAAGAAAAATTTAAGAAGAAAAACTGACAAAAATGGGGTTTTCAATGACCAAGGAAATACTGAACAACGAAGCGAATATTTCAGAAGGACAACCGCCTCTCGTCTTAAAAAAAAAAAAAAAATAAACATTTTTGTCAGTTTTTCTTCTGATTTCTTGTGCTATGTCACGCCAATGTGGTTTTCGAAATTATCTTTGATAAATAAATAATTCCTATTTTTTTTTTTGGCTAAGAACCAGTCAATAAAACGCCCGAAATGTTGGTTTACTAACTTGTACGATTTGTATATGCTTTAGTATATATTCGAAGAAAAAACTGAAACTAATAGCGTTTTTTCGTTGCATATTTAGGTCCCACACAGAAGTGTGGGAGAAACAATCGATCTATAAGTTGAAACCCGTGAAAGCAAGACCAAAGGTGTCGATGGGATCCCAAAAATCTAATATTTGATTCAGACTATAGGATCTGGTCTTCACCAGATCCAGTCTTCGCCAGGCTAATCATCAGAAAAAAAACAAGTTCAGATATACCTCTATAAGCCATATCTACTTTGACGGTACTGACCGAGACTTCCTGCCTTACTTCTGCCAAGTTTCCGGTTTCGCCCGAATTCTGAGCAAACTGCTAGTGCAGCAAAAAAAGAAAATTCAGAAACAAATCCAGCGTCAAATACCTATAAACAAGACCAAAGGTTTCGATGAGATCCCAAAAATTCAATATTTGATCCAGACAATTGGGTCTTGTCTTCGCCAGATCCAGTCTTCGCCAGACTCCTTGAACATTTTTACTATTAAAATTCAAAAACAGGTTAATCACCTGAGAAAAACAAGTTCAGGTATTGAATCAGCATGTGTGTTTACCCCTATAGGCCATCTCTGTTTTGACGAAAACTTCCTGCCACTTCTGCCAATTTCCCGGTTTCGACCGAATTGCGGAACTACTTTTCCGTCGAAAAAAGAAAGCTCAAAAATGAACTCAGCGTATCTTCGTCGGATTCCCGTCGAACTATATGTCCGAGTAAAAAATGATTGTCATTCAAGGATTCACCATCTCTTTAACCCTGAATCGAATATCTAATTAACTACAAATAAAACTCTAACTTTTAACAATTTTCGGTTTTGGCCGGATTCCGGGCGAACTACTTGTCTGGTTAGAAAATTGTTTTCACATAAGTGTTCAGCATGTCTTCTTACCCCTAAATCGAACATCTAATCAACTACAAATAACACTTTTACTTTTAACAAACTTTCCGGTTTTGGCCGGATTCCGGGCGAACTACTTGTTCGGCGAGAAAATGGTTTTCACTATTGTGTTCAGCATGGCTTCCTACCCCTAAATCGAAGATTTAATCAACTTCAAATAAGACTTTTACTTTTAACAGACTTTCCGGTTTTGGCCGGATTCTGGGCTAACTACTTGTCCGGTGATAAAACGGTTTTCACCATCGTGTTTATCATGTCTTCTTACCCCTAAATCGAACATCTAATCAACTTAAAATAAAACTTTAACTTTTAACAAACTTTCCTGTTTCGGCCGGTTTCCGGGCGAACAACTTTTTCGATGACAAAATGGTTTTCACCATCGTGTTCAACATGTCTTTTTACCTCATAATCGACTATCACATTATCTGTTTAAAAATATTTAATTTGTCCTTAATTTAAAACCCCTCCCCCACCCCTAGATGTATGGATAAATAGCTCATCTACGAACTTGACCTTACTCTTGACCCAAAGAATCCTCACACCAAGTTTCATCAAAATATCTCATTCCCTTCGAGAGTTACAGTGCGCACGAACGGACGGACGGACAGACGGACAGACGGACAACTTTTGCGATGTCATAGGTATCCCTCCACTTCCGTTTTGGGATCCCAAAAACATCTAATTAACTTTGAATAAAAGTTTGAATTAAAAAAAAAAATCCGGTTACAACCGGATTCCGGACTAATTATATGTCCGGGTAAAAAATGATTGTCATATACAGACTCAGCCTCTCTTCTTACCCCTTAACCTGTCATCTAATCAAACTTTTGCTTTTAACAAATTTTCCGGTTTTGGCCGGATTCCGGGCGAACTAGATGTCCAGCGCGAAAATGGTTTTCACCATCGTGTTCAGATGTCTTCTTATCTCAAAATCGATCATTTAATCAACTTCAAATAAAACTTATACTTTTAACAAACTTTCCGGTTTCTGCCGGATTCCGGACGAACTACTTGTCCGGAGAGAAAACTGTTTTCAGTATCGTGCTCAGTATGCCTTCTTATCCCATAATCGACTATACATTAGCTGTTTAAAAATATTGTGTTTGTCCCTTAATTCCCCCACCCCACCCCTAAATGTAGGTTTACAGAGCCCATCTACGAACTTGACCTTACCCTTGACTCAATGAATTTTCATCAAAAAGTTTCATCAAAATATCTCACTCCCTTCGAGAGTTATAGCGCGCACAGACGGACAGACGGACAACTTTTGCGATGTCATAGGTATCCCTCCACTTACGTTTTGGGATCCCAAAAACCTTTTGCCTCCTCTCAAATTAGTATCGGCTGATACTAATTTCAGGGTTATGATTCTATACTGGAAGGATCCTCAAATTTTGTCTCTCTGCTTTTCCTTAATTCAATAAAATAAAATAAATGATAATCATAGAGCCATAGCTATGGCTAATGTGATTGTCAGGTGGCTTGTCGCAGAAAAGTATATGAGAATAATCCTAGAAATAATTTATAAGAATAATAGAGAAGAGACGCTCTAAAAAGAAACTAAAAAGACAAGACCAAAGGTTTCGATGGGATCCCAAAAATCTAACATTTGGGTCATGTCTTCGCCATTCAGTCTTCGTCACGTCCCTTGAATATTTTTTCTGTTAAAATAAAGTTCAAAAAAGGATTTAGCATTCCTCCTTCCCCGATACCGACTCTCTAATCGATTTGAAAAACAACTTTGAGCTTAACCCACCCCTAAATGTAGGGCTACAGAGCCCATCTACAAACTTATAATAATAATTCCTTTATTCTCCATAATAGCATAAGAAACACGCTAGCTTCGGATAGTCAATTACATGTTAATATACTTCTTTTCAACACACTTAAAAAAAAAAAAAAAACAGCCTCAGGAATTAAAGTTACGTACAAAATAAGGTACAAATGAAGACAAGTACCGGTCAGTCGAATTTACAGGTGGCAGGCTTAGCTTTTGAAGACCGATTGACCGTGTAAACTGCCTAGTACAGGACTTCGGTCGTATATCTGACACATATTCAGGCAAAATATCTCTGTGAGTTTCAGACGACAGACATTTGAACCCAAATTTCATCGTCAGGGCATGTCTTCTTTCTTTAAGGGTCGGTAGACATAATACACTAAGACTATCTTCATATGAAACATACTGGGCCCCTAAAATGATTTTGCACGCTCGCTTTTGGATACCCTCGAGCTTATCCCTCAGAGTCGAGGTGAGGCCAGGGTGCCACACCGGACAAGCGTATTCCGCATTTGGCCTAATGTAAGTGCAGAAAATAGACCTCAGTTGCTTGGGAGGAATCGCGAATCGACGTAACGCGGCAAACGACCGTAATAACAGAGCGCATTTCTGAACTATGGCCATGACGTGGGATTGCCATTTCAGGTCGCTCTCAACTGTAACGCCAAGGATTTTAACCTTGTCCTGAACAGTGAGGCCGATATCTTCAACAGGTGGCAATTCACGCTTTAAAAACGACACTCTCATTACAACACTTTTAGGTAGGCTTACTGTTAACTTAACATCATCAAGGTCACGCGTCAGTGTAGAAAATATCTGTGAGAGTGGAGGCTGGGTCGACTGTGACGATAAAATTCGTAGCGCGAGACTGGACAGGTCGTCAGCGAACTTATAACGATTCAACAGACTTTTTAAAACTCGATTAAAAACTATAAGAAAAAGAATTGGTCCAAGCTTCGTCCCCTGAGGCGCGCCGCAAAAAATTTGGAGAAAGGACGAAACCCGATCTTTATCCAACATAACGCACTGTTGCCGACCCGTTAAGAAGCTAGCTATCATCCGGATTAAAAATTGTCGAGCGCCCATAGTTCTAGCTTCTTGTAAGGTGATTTCGTGGTCAAGACTGTCAAAGGCCTTGACTATGTCGCTTAGTATAATTTCGGCATAAGCATCATCGACTTCGAGATGCTTATGCACTTCATCAAGCAATCGGATCAGATAGTGTGTAGTACTATGGTCTGGACGAAAACCGAATTGGCGAGGGTCAATGTTAGGCTCAATATCCTCCCACAATAACTCAAAAATAAAACTTTCTAAAACCTTCGACAAAATAGGCGTTTTTGAAATCGGTCGAAGGTCATTTACAGATTGCGGTTTTTTTCTTGACCCTACTTGACCCTACCCTTGAGCCAATGTATCCTCACACCAAGTTTCATCAAAATATCTCATTCACTTCGAGAGTTATCGTGCTCACAGACAGACGGACAGACGCACATTTTTTGGGATGTCATCGGCATCCCTCAACTTGCGTTTGGGATCCCAAAAACGAAAATGAGACCGCTCAATTTACAATTAATCAATTCAATTTACAATATAATCAAGAAAGGCGGGTTACTTCTTCAACTATTTGCGGTGTTTCGACGATTCTCCCAGGACCAGAAAGTTCGGCACAACCGTTCCAGAACACAGTTCCAGAACACACATTCGGCACAACCTTGAATATGCCTGTCCGGTATGGCATGCAGCAGTATCACAGGATCAGACGGACATGCTCGAAGCACTACAAAAGAGGGTCTGCAAGATCATTTGGATCATCTTGGGTAGCCAGTATAAGGACTACGAGTCAAGTCTGGAAACGCTAAGACTGCAAACGCTTTCCAGCCGCAGGCACTGCCTACTGATGGACTTTGGCAAGAAATGCCTTGCTTCCCCGATACATCGAAGCATTCTGCCAGTCTTCATGGACAAAGTAGTGACAAGATTTTGCCCAAATACAAGGCTGAAATCAAAGCAGAGTGAAGTGGAGTAGCTACAAACGCCTCCATGCGGGACAAGCCGCTATGAGAAAATCGTTTGTGCCTTATTTCGTTCGGAATTTTAATGAAGACAAGCTTAGAGAAATTGACTGCTGATTGAATTAAACTGTAAAGATAAGATTTGAGTAATCCTAAATATATTTTTTATTTTAATTTAGTTTATTTATTTATAATTGTCAATATTTTTGCCTAATCCCAATTATGCGTGTTGTGAGATTTGTACCATTGTCTTCTTTGTGACGCGTCTAAACTATCTTATGATGATATTGGCAAGAAATAAATTGAATTTAATTTAATTGTAAAAACTGAGGTCCGGATCCGAAAGGTTAGCCGGTGTAAATTATTCTTTTGCGCCGTTTCCGCAATTAGCTACGATGGCTCTATTAAAATATTAATATTCAGGATGCATCGACTCAAGGCAAAGCTTCGGCATCTTCGGATACGCAACAAAACAGCTTAATATACGACGGGAGGAGGAGCTGATATCCATCTCGAGTCTACGCATCTCCATTACCTAATTATAATCACTTAATTGCTATTTTAGTATTTCGGCGTGTTGATTTGTGGTGTCATTCACAAATTCCCAAGTCTTTACCGATTGAAATTTATAACCATAAAAATGCCTACAAGATATTGATTGGCTAACTGATTTTTTTTTTTTTTTCGGTGGTAAATTATAGTGGACTGAGTCAGCCAGAGGCCGGACTTCGTAACGTTAGCTTAATGAATGCGTATGTGTAAACGACCGAGTTATGCAGATTAATCTTCAAGTGAAAATAATTTCGTTTAGAGGGAGAAATAATGTAATTTGTTACAATGAAGAAATTAGGATTAATTCTTTGTAGCAATGGCTGTTCAGCAGGTGTTTGAGAATGATTCCCTACAAAGTTGAAAACTCCAAATTGAGACTTGCAAGAAATGAAAAAAAGAAGTTATTAAGCAAATTTAAGTTACAAATGAATCTCTTTTAACTGTAGCATCCTCTGTAATTATTTCCCTGCACAGTGAATGTGATAAAAAAAATGAAGAATAATTTTGTTATTTTGAAAAGTTAGGCCATTGTACTACTTTTCGCAAGTCGTGGTTTCCGACATACGTCCTAAATTTCATATCCAGCTTATGACTTAGTCCAGCAACTTATATGTCATTTCTGCCTCACAGTGGGGATAAACTTTCAAGAACAAAAGTGTTGGCCTATCCGCTTAACTATCCGATGCTGTGCGACCCACTGAAAATGACGTAGGGACTCATTTTCATATCTATTAGCAGATAATAGTGTTGCTACTGGTTTAGGATCCAAACCTGCACTTAGTAAAGGTATTAACTGAACATTTATAATTACTAATTATTTTAATACAAGATCTGGTGTCAGAATTTTTCAGAAAGAAAAGGTACAGTAGTATTTACAATAGTCAATTTATTGTCGACTGTCAATTTCCTCCCATCTCAGCTCACTCCTTTAAGGCTAATTATTAAGAATATTAATTATTAATAATATTATTAATTGTTAGGCGGGTTTTATGTTGAGTTGCAAGTTATAAATGAGGCTGAATTCCATTAGTCCGTCCACGGACTGACCTGACGAGCGATTGCGCCCTTGTTAAAAAAGTTAATTCACATGGTGGAAAATGTAGGAGAAGCCATTACCAGTCAATAAGAATGATTAATATGAACATGAACACAGCTTTACCATTTCTGTTCTGCCAATTCCTGGCCAAATCCAACGCTATTCGCAAAGACTGATAAATTCATCCTTCAGCAAGTATATTAATCCGATCGGCTCATTAGTTAATTATTCAGAAGGTCAGAGAGCGTTGATTAGCTGAGCGGTCACAACTTTTCTTCTTTGAAATATGGCTAATTGATAAAGCACAACTCTTACTAGAAATGATCTTTTCCCTTTGAAATGGATCAGAAAAAACGTTTTGGAAATACAATTACTTTCCACCTGCAACTAGCGATTCTTTTGTTAGCGCATGTCGACTGTATCAGCCTTCCTGCTCTCCGATGTGGCGGCTGGGCGCAAAACATTTGAAAACTGAACGTGTCTTGGTTTAATGTATTTTAATAGATTAAATAAATAAATAAAAAGTGGGAAAACTAAGCAAATAAAAGAAGTAATAATTGGAAGATTATCACCTCCTTATATGTGAAAGAGTTGTCAGCGGACGTTGAAGATGCTGGCAAACTGTTCGTTGGGTGACGGGAAAACTCGGCAAGGCCGAAAAAGCGCTAAAAATTCGTAGTTACGAAACGAAACAATGTAGAAAGGTGGGGATTTTAGAAGCTTATCATTCCATATGCGAGCTAAGTACAAAAAGATACTGGATGATTGCGGAGTTGGAGAATTATGGAATGATGGATTAGGAAAGGAGGAAGGAGTGACTAAGGTTGTGAAAGAAATACTTAAGAGCCAGGAAGTACAGGTTTGGCATGCCCAGAAGGACCAGTCGGAATCTTTGGGGTTTTATGCTGCGGTAAGAGAGACATGGGGTGAGAATATAATGTTTAAAGCGGGTCTTAGACGGGATGAGTTAAAAATAATTATTGAATTGTTGGCAGATTGTCTGCCAATTGGGGGTAGAAGACGTTATATTGGTCAGTGTAAGCAGAAGTTCACCTTACTTTTGTCCGATGTGTGGGTGCGTGGATGAGAGTGTGATTCACATGCTTTGCGACTGTATGGAGCTGAGTGAATGGAGAAAAGAAGAGTATGGTGTGCGTGTATTTGACGAAGAGTGGGTAAAACGAATTTTTAAGGATGAGTGTTTTGCTGGTATAAAGAAAATGGGACGATTTTTGAGGCTAGCGATGGAACACAGAAGTAGGTTTTTGGAATAAGTAAAACAAATTAAAAGGAAAAGAGTGTTATTATATATTAGTGTTTTTTGTTGTTGTTTTTTTGTATGACAAATTTTTGCCATGGCCCTCGGGCTGCTTATAGCAATAAACTATCTATCTATCTATCTATATTATAAAAGGCAGAATAAGCAAGAGGGTCCCTTTAAACATAAATGGTGTAAAAGCTTCAAAACAGATAATTGAAAGAAATGGACGCAGCCAAATATTTAGCTACATCTTTGTTTACTTTCTATTCTTGTTTAGGCTATATGTTTATCTTTTTGTCTGATCTGTTTGAGCTACCCGAATCGGAATGCTTGCGAGTCGCGCCATTAGATGATCCCGTGGTCCGGGTCGGAACTAGCGACGTGTATGGGGGTGATTTTGACACTGCAAGTACTTGAGTACTTCCGAATAAACTACTTTAAAGTACTACTAGCACCTGACAATGTAATTTAGAAATTAAAATACTATAACGAAGATAAATTTCTAAAATTTAGCTTCGGTGTAGTTACAACTCTTCGTGAAGAATGACTTTGCTGCTTCAAATAGGCCTCAAATGAAGTAGATCCTCGTCGCATGGAACTCGACTCTACGCAGTGAAAAATCATGGCTACTATACCAAAACATATTATCTAGACAGGTGCCATCCGTATTATAGTGCGCTTGTATAGTCATTTCGTTTAGTTGAGTCGGATCTTTTCTTTTTATTTCCTTTGTTGTTTCCATATACTCCGTATGGGCACGTTCTGTGCCATTTATACATGGGTTAACAAAACTAATGATTGATTGATGTATTGATATTATTTTAACTTACAGATTCAGGAGATTACATATTCAACTGTCAGGTGCAAATACATAGTTTAAGAATAAATCAATTAATTACACTTACCAACTGGTCCTTCTGTGCTTTTACCAGCTCAACAGGTGATTTATTTCTAAGGCAGTCAAGGGCAGTGTTCGTTTGCTCGACGGGGCAGCCGAGTACTTTGGCGACAGTTAAGAAGTAGTCTTTTGGATCAGGTTCTGTAGTCCATTCGCATGTCGCCGAACCACTCTGGAATATTGCTTGCTGGAAGAGGCCTGGAAATAGAATCGAAGTTACATTGCACACCATCCCGAAAATGAAGTCTTAACCGCTAATACTCCTGATGACTAACTCTACGTGCAGATAAAGAATTGCCCTGTACCTAGTGGAAGAGCCGGAATCGTCATCACAGCTGTCCCCAAAGAAATGCTGTTTTTTGGTTGACACAGAATTTGAGTCATCGTTCGGGCGATGTTTCTCGTTCTTCCCTAGGTTCACTGGCGTGTTTTGGAATTGGTCATATAACGTATAGCAAAGCTCGGCTCGTCAGTAGATTCGGATCCGACTTTCACCGCATTTGGTCAGTGCCGTCATTTACTTTTGATGGGCCCTAGGCCACCATGGGTTTTGGCCCCTTTTCATGAATCGAAAACGTAACAGCGGCAGCACATCAGCACACATGATTCTTGGTCGAGCCTCGCAGTGGTAATATCTGAGCATAATTTCGGTAAGTATGACGATGGTGTAACGTAGGTGGTGGCACCTGGACCATAATGAACAAGGCAACCGTGGCCTGATTTCTTAAAAATTCATCACCGGACGCTTGGACTCTCGCTTTCCTTGGCCCTCGAGTACTGGCCTAAGGGTAAAGGCGTCACTGCACTTAGTGGGAACCTGGCTTAAGACACAGCTCTTAGCCTGTTACTAGAAATAGCTTTACTCACGATAAAACGGTCCGGAAGTAGTGTTTTTCAAAAATACTCATACTTGCCTCGTCAAATTTGAGGCTTTCTTGTTACCGTTTGTCACCCTTGCCAGGCTTCGCGCAAAAAATATTTGTTTTTTTCTCGCAAAAATTTAAAACAAATGCGCGCTGTGATCATGTGTAAGAAGAAGAAATGTTTATGGATTGGGTTTGGACAGCTTTCGATGCATTTTTATAATAGCTTATTCTTCAAATTTAAAACTGGGTCTTTTACTTTATAATCAGAAACTATCCTATTTGTTTAGAAGGTTCAGCTAAAACATGGTAATAAGATTCTCACGCTTCCCAGCAAGGCTATTAGAGTCCGTTAGTGCTTCCATGTGTGAGACCTCAAAGGCTTCTGCCCCCCCCCCCCCTTCTTGGTATGTACACACTGCGCAAAATACAAACATGTTTTTAAAATCCAAGAGTATTTCCGTCCGCTTTTATTGTTTTTTTCCTGGCGCAAAGTCGGATCTACGCAAAGTGTAAACCCAGCAGAGGTCGAAGTATTTCTATTTTCTCCACCGACGGTTTTGACGTTCTGTCATCTGTGGGTTCGTAAGCACGACCAGTCGTCTCCTAATCTGAAGACTGTGTATGTATGTATGTATGTATGTATATATTTATTTCCCATCAAATGAAAACAGATGGAGTATAAGATGAAAAGAAAAATACTCTAAAAGAGAATACACTAACACAGGAAAAACAAAGAACAAAATGGATATCTGACTACAAAAGACAAAACTATTGACACAAAATAGTTGCCCAAGGATGTTTATTTATTAACTGTTTATTTTTTACTTTTACAGTGCGCCATTTCCATCCTTCGCTGACCACGTAATAACAAAAAAACTCTTCGTCGCAATCACCATCCAGAGGCGAATACAGCCAATGTCGGTCTATCCGAAGAGACGAACTCTCAAAAACATGAAAGCGGTTTTAAGGTAACTCATTCGATTGCAGTGAATTGTTTTTGCTGTCCCCTGTAGCTTCTTTGCATCTGTTCACAAGTCGAAGGCAAGGAATAAAAGCCTATCACTGCTTGAGCTGCGCATATGAACCGGCTTTTAATGGTTTATCGCCGGCAATCAAGGAATCACGAATGAAGTTTATTTCAGGTGATCAGAATCAGTAGACGTGCGCATTTGTTAACTATGAAGTAATTAAATTTCAATAGGGTGTTTATGGCGGTTTCGCATGATTAAAACGATCAGAAGCAAAAGGGTTACTATGATGCTAGCCACTTCCTTATTCTTTAGTCCATTCATACAGCGGTGCGTGATCTGTCGGAGGTGCGTGTTAATATGGTGGAAAGGCTGAATTGCTCTTTTTCTTACCATAATTTATACCAAGTAGAAGGGGTTCTAGCCAGTTTCTTAAGTTGCGTTTTTTTGGATTCATTTCAGTTTCGTCAAAGTTAGTAGTTGGCTCTTGTTTTGTCTTACTTGCGTTTTATTGAGTTCTTGTTTCCGAAAAGTCAAACTACGTCTGCAAGATAGTTTGTAGTTTGAGCTCCGTAGTTTCAGGTTCGAAACTACAGCAAATGGAATGGACAAATAAAACGGCTTTTAAGCGAAACTACGCCAAACCACCTGAAAAAAAATAGAACTTTAGTATTTGGACCATTTTTTACAGCGCTGCAAGAACCTCTCGTAGGCGAAGTTACCTCGGAAGTTACATGGTGGAAAGTTAGAAGGGCTATTTACAAGGAACATTGGCCATCGTTTTTTGCCGTATCTTGCCCTTTCATCGACTCAGTTTTTAAATAGTTTTATACCAGCATTTGTTTCAGATTGTTTCCAGTGAAGTGCATTGTTAATTTGCTGTTATTAACTGTAATTGGTGTTTCTGTTTTTGTTAACTTCCTAATTATCTTCGACGACATCTTCTAGCTTCAAGCTATTTGGTAAATATAGTTGATTGCTTTACCGAGCCATTTTAGGTCAAAGCCGTACGCTTTCTTCACGATCCCACAGAGAGAATGCGGCTCAAAAAAAAAAGTTTATTTTTAAAAAGAAAAGTCTCTTTCCGCGATCATAAAAAGAATTTCTGGCTCGCACTGTGCTCAAAAATTGACACGTTCTGTTTATTGTCTTGGAATAAAACGAACGGTTAGGAGAGTAATACAAATCGTTCCGATATTAAGAACGCTGAAATTCACCGTTCGAGACTGCAAAAGCAACTGCGCAAACCACAGCAAAAGATTAATGAAATAGAGTGTGTGGTTTAATCTGACTTTATCTTACTAAAATTATTTTTTGGGCTCACGCCTGATGTGCATCAATGTTGGCTAGGTTCGAATTTCATGATGTTCTCCAAGCGACGTTCAAAAAGCCCACCTCTACTTTAATTGTCATCCTTATTTATTTCTGTGTGCAAGAGAAGTTGTAATTTATTTTTACCAACCAGGAAAACAGGGAGATAAAGAAAACAAGATAAAAAGCTAACAAAATACGCGTATTCTTTCAAATAAACAGTCAGTCGATTTTGTCCCGAGTTCACCAGGCACGAGATCGCTACTTAGTTAATGACAAAAATGCAGCAACAATCATTTATGACATATTTTTCATAACAATCGCAGTTTGACTTATTTTTTTCTTTTTCTTTTTTTTTATCAAGAAACCCGAGGAGAACCCTCGCGAAGACGGTGTGAAATATCGCTAAAATCAATACCAGCTGACTTACCCGTTTAGTGCCACGAGGTCAGCTTGGGCTGAAGGAATACTCCGATAGAGACGGTGCCTTCATTAAGGCTTTGGTAAAACTGCCATAACGTTCGTTAAAAAAACGCCTTACGCCTTTTAGTATATCTCATTTTTTCGAACCCCATCTGATCGGATGTCGAACTAAAGTGAGTTACGGAACCTCCGACCTTACAGTCTACAAATTTTACTGCACAAATTCGCATTGCAGTCATTAGTTGCGTTTCTGATCCGAATTCTCCTATTTCGCGTTTTTGGACTATTCAGATGAAGTCAATTCTCCTTTTCTTGCGTTTTTGTCAGAATCGAGAACGGGGAAAGCCTCGGGATTCTGCGGAATCGACAAGTTGTTCCGATGGTGAATTCTCGATTCTCCTCTCTCCGTTCTCCTCTCTGATTGGTCAACAGAGCGCGGATGTTCAATACGCATAAACACTTTTCCCGGGTTGCGGACGAGCTGCCAAATTAGTGTTTTTGTCAAAAGCGAGAATGGAGAAGTAAGAGGAGCAAAAACGGTAATTTGTACGACGCAGTCAGCTTCAGATGAAGGAATACTTATACGTTATAGGCCAAGGCCGTATCCAGGGGGAGGGTTAGGGGGTTGAACCCCCCCCCCGAAACGTACAAAAATAATCATTTTTATACGCTTTTCCCCCTGATCTATGTCTTTCTTGTACGACCCGCAGGCGACCCCCCCCCCCCCCGAAATAAATTCATGGATACGGGCCTGGTATAGGCTACTTGAAGACCTACAGGCTAGGTCAAAATTTATAGCTTTTCCAGAAAAGAGAGCTGTTCCAGCTGAGCACACTTGATGAATTAATTTAGAATCCGAAGTTATGATGGCGGAAATAATGAGTTTTCACCATGGGTCATGGGTTTCTTCCATGAAGTAAAATGTTACAGACTATTCGTAGCATCCCAGATTTTAGACCACTACTCGTCATCAAAAGCTTATGCAAAAGCTACGAGTCATTACTTGAGACCGTCCATACAGTACCAATCCATAATTATTTTCAACACTCGACTCCAATTTGCCAGCATTTTCTATCTTGAGAACCGTGTTTTTTTGTGTTTTTTCGTAAGCGACTATGAAGTGTCCGTTCGCCAAAATTATGGAGACTTGATCCACTTCCAAGTCCCCAAGCTTCCCGGAAATACAAATCTCGCATTAATTCACGCTAGTTGGAAGGGTTGGCCAGCTCCAGTAATAAAAGCATGCGGTCCGTATCGACTAAACATAGCTCGTTAATCAGTCCGGCGTAAAAATAAGAAATAGCACGAATACAAACAAGGGTCTTATCATGACGGTAATGTATTGCCCAGATCGCCGTGGCTGCTGAAAGCAGATCTAGCAACATGTAGCAATTAATATTGTAAAGCGATTGAAGCGGCATAAGACTCTTCGAAAAATAACGGACAGGAGAAATATGTCTTGACCCGACCTGCGCAGAGTAGGAACGGATAATAGATTGGTTCTTTGATCTGAACCCCGCACTTAGTAGCGGGTAAGGTTTTTGCCTCTGAACAAGAATTCTGGTTTGTTTTAGGCAACACAAGCGACAGAGGCCTTCTCGAATAATCCCAGAATTTTAAACAAGAATATTTTTTTTACCGGAAGAAGAATTAATTTGTCTATCCGGGAATTTGGACTTGTTTATGTACGCTATAGCTCATCTGAGAATTGACGACATGGCCAGCCTAGTATGATAACCTGCCTGATAACTGGGCTTCAATAGTAACCATATCAAATATTTGTTTTCAAACCCTTGTCTTCAACTGTGAAAACGTGTGGAATCCTCCTTATTTATTATTGTTCACAGCCTCCCTGCCCTTTAGTAGGCTACAGATCGTTCCGCAATAACCATAAACGTCATTACAGTTGAACGTGAAGTCTGCTGAGATGTTTGTTCAGTTATGTTTCTTCGGCAGAAACAAGACCAAAGGTTTCGATGGGATCCCAAAAATTCAATATTTTATCCAGACAATTGGGTCTTGTCTTCGCCAGATCCAGTATAGAACAGACTCCTTGAACGTTTTTACTATTAAAATTCAGGAATAGATTAAGGCCAAACAGCTAATCATCTGAGAAAACCAAGTTCAGGTATGGATTCAGCATGTGTGTTTACCCCTATAACTCCTATAAGTCGTATCTGTTTTGACGAAAACTGCCTGCCCCTTCGGCCAACTTCACGCTTTCGGCCGAGTTCCGAATCTACTTGTCCGGCGAAAAAAGAAAGCTAAAAAACGAACTCAGCGTATATTTTTTCCCCAATAGTGAATATCTAATCAACTACAAATAAAACTTTAACTTTTTCCGGTTTTGGCCGGATTCCGGGCGAACTACTTGCCCGGATAGAAAATTGTTTTCACATAAGTGTTCAGCATGTCTTCTTACCCCTAAATCGAACATCTAATCAACTCGAAATAAAGCTTATACTTTTAACAAACTTTCCGGTTTTGGCCGGATTCCGGGAGAAATACTTTTCCGGCGAAAAAATGGTTTTCACCATGTCCTTCTACCTCTAAGTCGAACATCAATCAACTTCAAATAAAACTTTTACTTTTAACAGACTTTCCGGTTTGGGCCGGATTCCGGGAGAACTACTTGTCCGGCGCAAAAATGGTTTTCACCACCGTGTTCAGCATGCCTTCTTACCCCTAAATTGAATATCTAATCAACTTCAAATAAAACTTTTACTTTAACAAACTTTCCGGTTTGGGCCGGATTCTGGGAGAACTACTTGTCCGATGACACCGTGTTCAGCATGTCTTTTTACTCCATAACCGACCATCAAATTATCTGTTTAAGAATTTTTCATTTAACCCTTAATTTAAACCCCCTCCCCCACCCCTAAATATAGGGCTACAGAGCCCATCTACGAACTCGACCTTACTCTTGACCCAAAGAATCCTCACACCAAGTTTCATCAAAATATCTCATTCCCTTCGAGAGTTATAGTGCGCACAGACGGACGGACGGACAACTTTTGCGATGTCATAGGTATCTCGCCACTTACGTTTTGGGATCCCAAAAAGTGCAAACCTTCAAGGCTATTTGAGCTTTTCTGCTCTGTTCATTAATGTGTGCTCCTTCGGATCTATTTTAAACTAATCCGTCCGATCACTGACTTTCCGCACATAAGTCGTATTATCGGCGTTCCCCGAGGACTCCTCGGGGAATCAAGGGGAACGGCGAGAATAGAGGGCGTCACTCCACGCGGACTCCGCTTACGGAAAACAGCGAGAACAAGGGGAGTGCTTCCAAAATGGATTTTTTTCAAAGAACAAGAGCTACGAGCTCATATGGCACTTGGTGCGAGTAGGTTGTACAAGAAAGTAGAAGAGAACTTCACAAAACACCCCGCCATCCAAAAATACAGTTCGTACCTAGAATTTGGATATTTAGTACTCAAACTTGAAAATTTCCGACATCACTTCCAAGCCATCGCCAACCTTCAAAGTTTCAACCCCAGGAATCCACTCGCTATGTCCCTAGACGTCCCCAACATGCGGGATCGCCAGAATTACCCCCCCCCCCCAAGTCCTCCACAGTGTCCGAATCTGGTCCGGTTATGTCAACGATGTATCTAGGACTTGCGCTTGTTCTTCCCACCAGGTTTCATCCCGATCTAGGCGTTCCCAAGATTTCCGGTTCCCCCTCCGGCTCCCGCCAAAGTTACCGGATCCGATCCGCATTTGAGCTGGGTCGTCTGAGACTCGGCGTCTTTCCAAATATCAAGTTTCATTAAGATCCGATCACCCGTTGGAAAGTTATAGATGCCTCAAGATTCCGGATTCCCGCTTCCTCGACTCGACTCCAAGTTTCATTCAAATCCAATCACCCGTTCAAAAACTGCCCGTGGCACTAGATTGCGCATTCTCAATCCCTCCACAATGGTCGGATCGAGGAATCGACCATTCTCAAGTCAATCTGTTCGGGTCCATGACACCCTACCAAGTTTCATCGTCCTAGCACATCAGGGAGTACAGAAATCGCGCGCTTACTAGAAATGCGGACCACCCACCCAACTCCCCCACAGTGACCGAATCCCGTACTATTATGTCAATGACGTAACTAGAACTTGTGCTTGTTCTTCCCCCCAAGATTCATCCCAATCCCTCCTGCCAAGTTTCATCGTCCTAGCACATCAGGAAGTACCGAACTCGTGGGATCAATAGAAACTCGGACCCCCCCCCCCCCCCAGTTCCCCCACATTCACCAGATCCGTTCCGATTATGTCATTCACGTGTGTAGGACTTGTGTTTGTTCTTGCCACCAGGTTTCATCACGATCTCTCCATTCTAAGCGTTTCCCAAGATTTCCGGCTCCCCCCTCCAACTCCCCCCAATGTCACCGGATCCGGTCCAGGTTTAAACAGGGGTGTCTGAGACACAAGGTCCTTCTATATGTCAAGTTTCACTGAGCTCTGATCACCCGTTCGTAAGTTACTAAATACCTAATTTTTCGGGATTCCCCTCCCTCCAGCCCCTCCCCCAGATGGTCATATCGGGGAAAAGACTATTCTCAAGTCAATCTGTTCGGGTCCCTGACATGCCTGCCAATTTTTATCGTCCTAGCCCATCAGGAAGCACCGAAGTCGCCGGATCACTAGAAACTCGCTCTCCCCCCCCCCCAAAGTGAGAGGATCTGGTCCGGTTATGTCAATCACGTATCTAAGACTTGTGCTTATTCTTTCCACCAAGTTTCATCCCGATCACTCCACTCAAAGCGTTTTCCAAGATTTCCGGTTTCCCCCTCCAACTCCCTCCAACGTCACCGGATCCGGTCTGGATCTAAAATGGGACGTCTGAGACACGAGGTCCTTCCATATATCAAGTTTCATTCAGATCCAATCACCCGTTCGTCAGTTAAAAACCCCTAATTTTTCCTATTTTTTCCGTATTCCCCCTCCCTTCACTCCCCCCCCCCCAGATGGTCGGAACGGAGAAGCGATTATTTCTAATTTGGTCTGGGCCGGTCTCTGATACGCCTGCCGAGTTTCGTCGTCCTAGCTTATCTGGAAGTGCCCGAACTAGCAAAACCGGGACAGACATATCGACCGACCGACCGACTGACGGACAGAAATTGCGATCGCTATACGGCACTTGACCGAAGGGCAAGTGCCATAGAAAATATGCTGTTGACAAAATTAGTCTTGTTCCACTCTTTGGTTTTCTTTATTATGATTGTTTTAACTAATTTTACATTGCACAAAACAAGCAAAATTGATTACCCTCTGAATTTGAAAAGGAGTCCTTTCTGATGACGGTGATGATAATTCGGAGCATTCCCCGTCCGTGGGGACTCGCGAGAATACGGGGAGTGAGTCCCTGGGACAAAGAAAAACGCAGGGACTCCTCAAAAGGAGTCCTCGGGGAACGGCGAGAATACGCCGCTAAGCTTCTGATAAATTACGGCACAGAAAATAGCTAGTCTACCCTACCTGCCCACCCCATCAGCAAGCTCCTACAACAGATATTGGTTTAGGCCTATTCGGATATTCGTCATACCTTTGGCCAACGGGCTAACAACCAGTAGATGGGCTATGGCCCCCCCAGCCGATTCGCCGAATATGGTTATTCTACCAGAGTCACCTCCATAATCATCAATGTTTTCCTTCACCCATCGGAGAGCGCTGATGACATCCAACAAGGCGAAGTTTCCAGGAAGCTCTTTGTCTCCCGAACTGAGAAAGCCTGGAAAAGGAACTAAGGCTTACGTACGTTTGCCATGAAATTTATTACGAACCCTTGCCGAGCAATGAAAGGTCACCACATCAATGGCGTGAATCGCAATCAAATTAGTTTGCAAATTAGTTACTTTCGAAACTGCTCTAGTCCGTCCGATCAAGAACAAATAATCAGATGGAACCTCTGTCTTTGGTACCATGCAGCGACTATGAATATCCTGACAAAACTGTGCGGACCTAGAGGCATTTACTGTAGCTTTTTACCTGTCTACTCTGCTTCCGTCTTCGCCGTTGCTCATCCAAGAGAAAGAAAATGCAGGAGGCATACTCCGCGCTTTGACCCGCTCTGAGAGCGTCCAAAGAACCAATCAGCTTTGTCTTCTACTTTTCTTCAAGGTGGTTTCGCAGCGATGTAGCGAATTGTAGAGGCAACGAAATGTGATGTGGCGCGAAGCTACTAACCTGAGCTCGTTTACAACGGAAAAGATGAGGGGAAATACTCGTCTCCGCATAGTCATAGTACATAGATAGGGAGACTGAGGTTCTATCTGATATTTGTTCTTGGTCCGATGAACTGTATCACACCATAGCTCAAAGGCGTAAGAGGTGTAGCCTCCGTATCACAACCGAGGGGTTGTCCACTCCCGACATTTGCTGTACACCTACCTGGCACCAGCCTAAGCCAGCGGTGCTGTCACCTGCCATAAATTAGGCGAATTTATAAATGTGGTGATTTTAATGCTCCAACACGTGGTAATGGGTTTCAAGACCCGCCAGACCGCGGCAGAAGGTACTTAGTGTACACCAAAATCAAGAGTGGGCAACCATTCGCAACTTCGTGGCGTGCATGCTGCGAACAGGTTTTGTATCAAGAGATTCCCACTGATTTGGCTTTAAAAGATAGTAGAAGTCCATCAGTTCTTTTGCATGCATATGTCGACCTTGAGCACTGATTTGCGCTAATAATATCGCCTAGCTAACCGCGTGTTAATTCTTAGCGGGACGTTACACTCCCAAACTCGTCCTCTGCGTGACACCACGATACAACAAAATGTATCTCTTGGCAAAAAACGGCAATTAGCGTTTTTGTCCCAGATATTTTTCCTTACCAATAACCCCAAGGCGGTAATTAAAGGTGACAAGAATAACATCTTCTCGCATTAGCATCTCCGGCCCATACAAGTGAGCACCACCTTGCATGAAGGCACCACCGTGGATCCAGAACATGACGGGCAGTGAACCACGTTGCCCGAGCGCTACCAGGCGAGGCTCCACCCCGTTGGTTTGCTGGAATGAGTCGCGGAAGAACGGTTGGTTTGTGGCAGGTCGACCTGCAAAAATCGTACTTTAGTAAGGTCATATTCGGAAGAAAAGTTGCGTGGCAGCTGCATAGTAGAATACAGCGAGGACGCCGAATTTGACTTTGTCATCGACAAGCCGTATGGCTTACTCCTTTATTGAATAAAAAAAAAAAAAAAAAAAAATACCCGCTAATCCTCCCGATGAGCAGGTTGGGATACTTTGTATTTCAACAAGGTTGCCTATAAAGAAAGGTCCACATTTACTAGATAGGCAAATAATATAATTTGTTTAAGGTTCTAGGCGACGGAAGACCGTTGATTTTCAGTGAACCTAAGAGAAATTAGTATACTTCAATTGTACCAAAATTATCGCGGTCTGTGACAGGCGAAGGAGTGTGTATGCGGTTCTGCTGGAGTTTTGTTGCAGCATTTGTTGAGTTGTACAATAACCGATAAGTTAGTCCTTTTTAGTGTTTTTTTCTTCATTCGTTATAAAGTGTTATGCATTCCTCACTTTGTATGACAAAAAGGTCAAATTCGGTGGTAACGCTGTGACAGCTGCTTTTGAAAAATAGAATTCTATTCATAAAAAGAAATCTATTCAGTCTGCGGATAATGAAAAGGGATTTTTTTTTGTTTTTTGTGGTCTGTTCTTTTTTTTCTTTTTTTACTAGTTATTTATTTTGTTTGTTGGTGTGTTTAGAAAACGGTTAACCTTTACTACTGCACGCCAGTAAAAACGTAGGTTTTACCATTAGTGCAGTACATGTAAATAGTAAAGAGTTAATTGTGTTTATTAATAAAATAAGTATCAAGTAGACTGTGCGTTTCACGCGTGTTGATCAAGTTAAAGCGTAGGTTTCTCTTGTGCCTAAACTCCAAATTTTCGAACACATCATTTGAATTACCAGATCAGATAATCTGATTATGAAAGTTATAAAGAAGGGCAAACTGCGTCAGTGTTTTCACAACACCTCAAAACCTCACTAATCTTTCTCTTTTCTTGTATTGTCCGTTTCCACCTTTATTGCCACATTACCCTTGATTTATCTATTGCTGAGTCACTCTGCTCCCGCAGAGCAACTTTTTATACAGGTAGAAATGTTTTAAAAGATTTATCTCCTCTCCACTGAATGAATGGGAGACCATGAGCGAGGACTAACAACAGTCGGAAACATGTTTGGAAACAAAGTAATTTCAGAAACAGTTTACGATAAGGCTGAAAAATACTTCAGAACCTTTCGTGATGTGAGGCTTACAGCACGAAAGCATAAATGCCTTTAAATCCTCGCTTGCGGCACTGCCCTCAAGCTTAGATTTAATTTCATCCGTGAGAAGTAAAAAGCTAACGACCCAATAATGACAAGAAGGACAATCATTCAAATGACAACTAATTGGGGTCACTTGGTTTCATTAAATCAGAATTCGAGGATAAAAAATAATACAAAATCACAAGGATAAAATGACAAACGCTTGTTCCGTATTAAAGCCTTGAACATTTCGTCCCAAATTAATCCAGGACCGATCAAGGGATTCTTACCTTACTTGCCTTCAAGCGAGCTGTGAAAGGTCATTACAGGAAAATTGTTTAGTGTTATCCTCCTTTTTGTTTCTTTCTTTCTCGTTCCTTCTTTCCCTTAATTTCTCTTTTTTTCATTTAAAGGTGAAACCATTGGTTAATTTTTTTCGTCTCCTTCCTTTTTCTTTATATAGAGTATTCAGTTAGTTGATTCTGTTTGGTGTTTAACTAATATCGGTTATTTCTCTGCAGTAGCCGAGCACTCCTTTTGTGCTTTTTCTGGCAGGAATGTTAATTATTATTATTATTATTATCTATTTATAACCCATCAACTGGCCGAGGCCAAAAAGACGGAGTATGGAAAAAATACAAAAAATAAATGAATAGGTGAACAGAATAAACTGAAATACAAAAGAACAGCGAAATCCAAATTAGCTGTTGTGTGTTATAATGTGTTAGATTCTGTTAGAATGTTAATTATGCTTTTTTTTTTTTAAATATAGTCCAATGAAACTGAAACTTCTGAACTGCCGTTCAATGGCTGAAACACCCGTGCCAGTAACTAAGCTCATTCATTTTCTCAGCTTCCGCGGTGTGTTTTTAGTCACAAAGTTCCAATTTTAACAGAATTCCTTTCCTATCCGAAATTGCAGTCAGTCGTTTCTGTAATATGCAGGTGGTTAAACAAAATATTTTGGACTGATTACTATCGAATGAAAGAGGAGAAACGGACTAAAATGCTCGCTAAAATTTCGTAAAAATTACGTAAAACGACGTTCTTGTTCAATCACGATGATTACTTTGTCAAAATCACAGTATGTGGTTCGCACTTTAGAAACGAAAGGGGATTAAGTGCAAAATAATTCTGACCACTCAAATCGCCAACTTCGGTACACGGGACCGTCACTTACTTCCGAACACGGTTTATAGCCAGGAAAACAGAAACGGCCATGCTTCGGTCAGCTCCTTATGAAGCTGTGTCAAGTAATCACACATGAAATTTGTGTATGCTGTGCATGTATAGATTGCCTAAAAGCAGAGCAAAATAACACCAGGGCCTTGACCAAATTGACACACACTCTAATAGCGGCGATACTAGCACTGCTAGTGATAGAGACCGTCCCTACTGAAACTCATTCAGCCGTTCATCAGCACTTGCTCCGATAACTTCATATTCTAAACATAGCAAAAAATTGATACAGCCTCCATGGTTTCATGGGTATGTGTAGGCCGCACTTTTGCTTTACTAGAAATTTCTAAACCCGCAAGTTTGTCTCGCTTTAAATACCGCAAGCGTGGTGGGTGTCGCTATATACAAAGTTTAAGATATAGAATTTTTTATGACGAAAAGGTCAAATCCGGCGTTAACGCTGTGACAGCTGCTTTTGAAAAATAAAATTCTATTCTATTCTATATGGCCCGTTTGCAAAACATGGAAAGCATACGTCTCGACGCTACTTCCTGTGTAATTTGTCTGTGTAAGCACTTCGGGTTTTGAAAAGTAAAATAAGCTCCTGTCTTCTTTATCTTATCCGAGCCAAATCCCCAACTAGAAGCTAATTTTTAGTTTTCAATATCTTCCCATTAGAACATTTTCATTATGTTTTATGGATTTTTGTTCATGGTCAAATATCACCGGGTTCATTACCTAGTTATTTATCTTCTATGGATTTATTCCCTAACGATGTGATACAGCCTGCTTTTAAAAATTGCTTACCTTCGAAAACATGCCGTGTATAACTTGTAAAACTATAACCTATTTTTCAGTTAATTAGTTTCGGATATTGGAACGTAAATAGGAAATAGTGCGAGGTGTGCCTCAAGGAGCTGCGTTGTTGGAGTTAGGAACCATTCATCTTATTGAACAAGATCTATCAGTGTGTGCTTTGAAAAAGTACATAAGAAATCATTTTTTATGCTGAATATTGATTTTTCCTTCATTATTATTTCAGTGATACATGTTTATTTAATATGTATATTCATTTATTTATTATCCTCTATATGTTGGTTAGTTTTGGTTGTTATTTTTGGGATCCCAAAACGTAAGTGGATGGATACCTATGACATCGCAAAAGTTGTCCGTCTCCGTCCGTCCGTCTGTGAGCACGATAACTCTCGAAGGGAATGAAACATTTTGATGAAACTTCGTGTGATGGTTCTTTGGGTCAAGGGTAATGTCGAGTTCGTAGATGGCACTGTAGCCCTACACTTAGGGGTGGGGGAGGGGTTTCAAATTCAGGGGCAAACAAAATATTTATACACAGCTAGTGTGATAGTCGATTATGGGGTAAAAGACACGCTGAACACGACGATGAAAACAATTTCTCGCCGGACAAGTAGTTCGTCCGGAATACGGCAAAAACCGGAATGTTTGTTAAAAATAAAAGTTTTATTTGATGCTGATTTGATGTCCGATTTAGGGGTAAGAAGACATACTGAACAAAACTCATTTTCTATCCGGACAAGTAGTTCGCCCGAAATCCAGCCAAAACCGGAAATTTTGTTAAAAGTAAAAGTTTTATTTGTAGTTGATTAGATATACGATTTGGGGATAAGAAAAGATGCTGAATCTGTATATGACAATCATTTTTTACCGGAAAATATAGTTCGTCCGGAATCCGGCTGCAACCGGAAAATTTGTTATAAGTTATATTTTTATTTGAAGTTGATTAGATGTTCTAGATTGGGGAAAGAAGATACACTGAATTCGTTTTTTAGCTTTCTTTTTTCGCCGGACAAGTAGTTCCGGAATTCGGCAGAAACCGGAAAATTGGCAGAAGTATGGCAGGAAGTTTTCGTCAAAATAAATTGGACTTATAGGGGTAAACACACATGCTGAATCTATACCTGTACTTGGTTTTCTGAGATGATTAGCTATTTGGCCTTAATCTCTCTCTGAATTTTAATAGTAAATGTAGAAGGATCTGCGAAGACTGGGTCTGGCAAAGACAAGACCCAATTGTCTGGATCAGGTCTGGATTAAATATTGAATCTATGGGATCCCATCGAAACCTTTGGTCTTGTTTATATCTAGTGGTGAATTTGATACGAGCTACGGCAAGGAACGAGCATTTCAGTTTTTTACTGTACAGAGAACGGTTAATTCATTTATCTTTTTATTTTTATTCGTTAAGTGTCCGAGCTAGTATCACTGCTGGCCCACAGATGTTTATTTGTAATGTTCTGAAGTATAGGATATTACTGGGATATTATATATTTGGAGAACATTAACCCGAAAAAAAAATATGTCATGGATACTTTAAGGTTCATCAGCCTCCATCTCATTAATTTAAAGCACGGAACTACATTGTCAGAAGTTTCTTAACAGATAACACAAGGATGCGCAGTTTTCAACAGACAACACTCGGGATGTTGTCTATTGTGGCTTTGAAAACGTTATATAGTAAATTTGTTATCAATAACAAGCATTGCCAGGAAGAGCAAAAAAAACGCCGAAAAAATATCTGCTGAATTTTTCGATATCATGACGACAAAGAAAACAATACCAAAGGTTTCGACGGGATCCCAAAAATTCATATTTGATCCAGACAATTGGGTCTTGTCTTCGCCACATCCAATCTTCGCCAGTCTCTTTGAACATTTTTACTATTAAAATTCAGAAACAGATTAAGGCCAAATAGTTAACCTTCTCAGAAAACCAAGTTCAGATATGGCGTCACCATGTGCGTTTACCCCTATAAGTCATATCTGTTTTGAACTACTTGTCCGGCGAAAAAAGAAAGCTAAAAAACGAACTCAGCGTATCTCCTTCCCCCAATGCTAAACATCTAATCAACTTCAAATAAAAATTTAACTTATAACAAATTTCCGGCTCCAGCCGGATTCCAGTCGAACTTTATGTCCGGATAAAAAATGATTATCATACACAAATTCAGCATCTCTTCTTACCCCTAAATCGGACATCTAATCAACCACAAATAAAACTTTAACTTTTAATAATTTTCCGGCTTCCTCCGGATTCCGGGCGAACTACTTGTCCGAGTAGAAAATTGTTTTCACAGAATTTTCAGAATGTTTTCTTACCCCTAAATTGAACATCTAATCAACTCCAAATAAAACTTTTACTTTTAACAAACTTTCGGGTTTTGGCCGGATTCCTGGCAAACTACGTATCCGGCAAGAAAATGGTTTTCACGGTCGAGTTCAGCATATTTTCCTACCCCTTAATCGAACAGCTAATCAACTTCAAGTAAAACTTTTACTTTTAACAGACTTTCCGGTTTTGGCCGGATTCCGAGCGAACTACTTGTCTGATGACAAAATGGTTTTCACCATCGTGTTGAGCATGTCTTCTTATCCCGTAATCGAATATCAAATCATCTGTTTAAAAATATTTCATTTGCCCCTTAATTTAAACCCCCTACTCCACCCCTAAATGTAGGTCTACAGAGCCCATCTACGAACTTGACCTTACTCTTGACCCAAAGAATCTTCACACCAAGTTTCATCAAAATATCCCATTCCCTCCGAGAGTTATAGTGCGCACAGACGGACAGACGGACGGACGGACGGATGGACGGGCAGGCGGACGGACGGACAGACGGACAACTTTTGCGACGTCATAGGTATCCCCCCACTTACGTTTTGGGATCCCAAAAAGTCAACACATACTTTTTTGGCATTTTTGGGCTCTTTGGCAATGCTTATTATGCATAACATTTCATGCACTGTGTTTTCAAAAGCACAACAGATTACATGCCAAGTGTTGTCTGTTGGAACTACGCATCCTTTTGTTATCTGTTATGAAACTTCTGACAGTGTAGCGATGCTTATTACAGTAACAGGCAAAACCTAGTTCAACTTTGAAATGTTCCACCCATCGGAATAGCAATCTTCGCTTCTGATTCGACAACCAGAATCTTTTGCACTTCCTCGTTCCTAACCTTTTGCAGCCGCGCAGGTGCCCGTCAAAAATGTTCCTACTAAGTTTTTCTCCACAACCCATTCTTAAATTTCTGTGAAGAGTTACGACTTTGGTAATCGTGATTTCTGAACTTAAGTGCAAAGACGGAGATAAACGATCTTAGTGATAGGAACCACCTAATGGTTCGATGATTTTTTTGGTTGAACCACACAGTCAAAAAGACGTAAAATATTGTCACTGGCTGTCACCGTTTCAAGATATGCCAATCCAGGACGGTATATAGACAAGTTTTTGAGCTTTTACGATTTCTCATTTCTGGACAGTTTTAAAGTCTCTTCATACAGTAAGAATTAATAATAAATAAATAAATAATAAGGTAATAATAAATAAATAAGAACTTATTACATTCACATTGACGTAAAAAGCCGACGCACTTCTCCGTAACGAACAATAGTTTGCGTCAACTGAGAGCAGAAATTCAATCAACTGAAGAAATTTTACGTGCGGCAACATGAGAAAAGAAATAATGTAAAGAATTTGCTCGAGGAAATTTTGGAAGGAGGAGGCAGTTGTTTCAAAAGAGGTTTGTCCATTATTTGTTTAGTTTCTAGAAGTTACCTTCAATAAAAGCGATGGAAAATCAAGAAAGAGATTCCGTATTTTACGGTTACACCAGCCCAGGGGCGTTCCGAGCCTTTTTTCATTGAGGGGGGGGGGGAGGTGAACCTGGGAAATTGTCTGAATTGGTACTTGATTTTTAACAAATTATTTTTTTTTCTTCTAAAAGCACAGGGAGTTGCATACAAGAAACTATAATATAAACAGTACCATAGTATGTACAAAATCAAGTCTAAAGAGAAAATTAGGCATTTCCACGATCTTCCTCTTCTGTTTTTTCACGAATACGCCGTCGCTAGCCTTTTATGTTTGGGGGACGTCCAGTCTGACAATGGTACATGAAAATGTGCCGACAGAAAACGCCGTTGCTGCAAAGCGACAATGTCGCCAACGGCTATATCCATGAAAAATAAGAGCGTCGCAGGCAAAATTTGTTTAATCTGCTTATTTTTTCTGGCAACATTTAACTACTGTCAATGCCACCCAAAATTCCAAGTCTCAAACGCCAACTAATGATGCACCCTTCTTCTAAATAGTGAAGACTGCCAAATGCGCCGCAGGCGAAATTTTCGGAAATACTGATGATCAAAGTGCCTTTTTGCGATCCCAAGACTACCTACTAAACCACAGAGCTGTCTGGCAAAAAAAGGGCCATCCATATGGAATGAATCTGAGGCTAGATATGTCCAAAACTTATTCGAGAATCTCCAAATGTATTTGATAAACTCTTAAATGTCTTCGAGGACTATTCGAGGATCGACGAAAAGTTTTTAAGATTATTTTTAGGTCTTCGAGAAACTGCAAAAAGTATTCGAGAAATGATAAAAAGTATACAAGAATTTCTAAAATGTATTTGACATTTAAATTGAAATAAGGAACTCGAGAATGACACAAATGTGTTCGAGAATGATAAAAATAAATTCGAGAATTTAAAAATTTTTAAATCTCGAATGAATTTTTGTCATTCTAGAATACATTTATGTCATTCTCGAATACCTAGTTTCAATTCAAATGTCAAATATGTTCTCGAATACTTTTTATCTTTTCTCGAACACTTTTTGTAGTTTCCAGATGACTTAAAAAACAAGACCAAAGGTGTCGGTGGGATCCCAGAAAATCGAATATTTGATTTATTCAAACAATGTTTACAACGGATACGTCAGCTATGATTCTTCGTCAGCGAAACAAACCTGTAATCTTACAGGTTTGTTTCCTTCCCCGAAGCTGAACCATAGGATTGACATCCTGACGAGTACCCTTGCAAGAAGGGCCGAAATATCGCTGATGAAGAATCATAGCTGACGTATCCGTTGTAAACATTGTTTACATATGTATCTAATGTTTGATCCAGACAATGGGGTCTTGTCTTCGCCAGGCTAATCATCAGAGAAAACCAAGTTCAAATATACCGCTATAAGCCATACACTGACCGAAACTTCCTGCGTTACTTCTGCCAAGAATTCTGAACGAACTACTAGTCCAGCAAAAAAAGAAAATTCAGAAACGAATCCAGCGTATCTCTTTATCCCTATAAAGAACATCTAATCAACTTTAAATAAAACTTTGACTTAAAAAAAAATCCGGTTAAAACCGGATTCCAGACTAATTATATGTCGGGGTAAAAAATGATTGTCATATACAGACTCAGCGTCTCTTCATACCCCTAAATCTGTCATCTAATCAACTTCAGACACAACTTTTGCTTTTAACATGTTTTCCGGTTTTGGACGGATTCCAGGCGAACTAGTTGTCCGGTGAGAAAATGGTTTTGACTGTCATTTTAGCATGTCTTCTTACCCTGAAATCAAACATTTAATCAACTTAAAGGTGAAACTTTTACTTTTAATCAACTTCCCGGTTTTTGCCGGATTCCGGACAAACTACTTGTTCGGCGAGAAAACGTCTTCTTACCCCACAATCGACTATCACATTAGCTGTTTAAAAATATTTTGTTTGTCCCTTAATTTGAAACTCCTCTCCGACCCCCAAATGTATGGCTACAAAGCCCATCTACAAACTTGAATTACCCTTGACCCAAACAATCCTCACACCAAGTTTCATCAAAATATCTTATTCCCTTCGAGAGTTATCGTGTTACAGGCGGACGGACAACTTTTGCGATGTCATAGGTATCCCTCCACTTACGGTTTGGGATCCCAAAAAACAAATAATGAATTCGTATTACCGAAACAAAAATAAAAATAAAATAAGGAAAAGATCGGCAGCGGTATAAAAACCGAATTTCGTAATAGAATAAAACTCTTGTTAGAACCATCGAAAACAACAGAATGTGGCAAGTCTGGTAATAGATGCGGACTAAACAAAAATCCGGCAAATTACCGAATTGGTTACGAATCTGATTAGTCACCGAATTATGAAGTGGGCTGACCGACCGAATGCGATAGAACATATATACAGCCTGGTGAATTATTGAATTACATAGCGAATGACCAAATAAGCACGTTAAATGCCCGAATTTACGAAGGCACTGACCGAATGCAGTGAAATCGACGCGAGCTGAACAAAACTGGATGAATTACCAAATTCGGTAAGAAATGGTTACCAATAAACCCGTTAAACTAACCAATATGGAAATGTGGGGACACAAGATTTAAAAAAAACGGGCATCAAAGCTTCGGCGCGATCCTTTTTCGACCCGAATTTTCGCCTTCTGCAAAAACTTGACCGAATGCCCAAAATGTAGGGGGTGGCGCTTTCTCCCCCCCCCCCCCCCTTGGGACGCCCCTGCACCAGCCTGAAGGGATCCGATGCAGTTCTGAAAAGTAGCCGAGGAAACATTAACAATTACGGAAACCTTCAAAGGAAACCTTACGGAACAATTCGTCATGTCAGTTAAACTGACCTTAAGTCGCATCGCAGAGCGTCCAGTGCGGTGACGCGACGCGTACTTTCAGTCGAGCGGTAGGCGATCTGCGACTATACGAGAGCGACACGAACATGGCGTTCTTTGGGAATTCGCTAAGGTCATGCTTTTGGTACACTGGCTAAGAAATGTCAGCAGCTTGGGGTAAACACAGGGAAACGTCAGTAGACCTAAATCGACTAATGAATATGGTCAATACTGATGTTATATTATTTTTAGGGGGAAGAAGGTTTGGAGTCGACCAGGTGGCATATCTAATATCCGTTACAAGTGACAAAAGCGTAGAACAATCAATACGTGCACTATATAAAAGAACAATCAAAAGCAGACGAGACATAAGCTTTCAGGCTTCGCCCGACAAAATTTGCAGACCTTGATTTCGCATGTATAATAAAGATCCCAATTTGCCGGCGAGACTTACAAAACAAAACCTGCAGCACTTATTTCTTATGTAAAAAAAAAAAAAGAAGTTTACAGAATCTGATTCCTCCTGTAGCCTATCCGTATCGCTACACCGGCGTATTTTTGAAAAAAAAACCCAGAAAAATCATCGAAAAGAAGAACAGAAAACAGGGAACTTGCTCATGACCAATTATTGAAATACCATTTTTAGTCCTTCTGTCACGGCTACTATTCAACGACACGCGACTTCCAAAATCGGAGCCGAAACAGGAACGACGCTAAACCGATCAGTTTAGTAAGAAATACTATTGGGCGATATTTAGGAATATCGATATTTCGATATTTTCAATTTCGATCATCGTAAACCGATATTAGTAACTGTTTACACTGCACATTTTTCATGGACAAAAAAATTAACAAGACAAAAAATGAACAAAAACAACAAAATCAAACATTTCCATTAAGAAATAGTAGCCTTTCCACGCTTTTCTGTCCCAGTCTGTTTCTCCCCCCCCCCCAATCAAAATCAAGTTTGAAATCCCCATTTGTTCTTTTATTCTGAAAATCCCGAATGATAGAGCTATTGCACATCGTAATGCAACTATCGAAAATCTCGATATTTGAAAAGTCAATATCGAAATATCGATATTTTTCAGTACAATCGATATTTCGATTATCGTATCGAATATCGCCCAACACTAGTAAGAAGGGCAGAACTAATTATCCCACACACCCATTTTACCCGTTTCAATCGTGTCTTTGCTTTCCCTCTGCTACGGAACTATCAGTCTTTCGGACGCAAAAGACAGACGTCTCATTTTTTCATCCCACTCTTGAGCTGTCAATCACGCTCTCCTGTCGCAGGTTATTATTTTAGCCTCTTCTCACTCGGCGAACGTAAATATGACAGAAGAGGAGATGAACCGGCTGGAAATCCTACCTGGCTGGCTAGAGCCGGAAGACGGCGCGTAGATGTTGAGGAAAAGGCAGTCTTCTGATCCAACAACTTGCTGCTGGCTCCGATCCCACTGAGGACAGCCGGATCTGTACCGGTTGGCTTCCAGGTCGCGTTCGAAAGGTCCATAAGGGCTTGGATCCTATAGCAAAAAATTAAATTTTGTGACATGTAGATTGATTAGCATGGTAATAATAATAATACATTTTTGACCCGTTACAAAAAATCAAAGCGGAGTAGCAATAAAAGTAACAAAACAAACACAAAACAAAAAGAACAAGAAACTAAAGCAACCGAGAAAGGCCTCTGTGGGCGGGCAAATACTTATAAGTTGACTGGGGTAATTTCCCAGCAAGCTCCGAAAGTTTCGACCCGATAATCCGGGAGACTGTAAACAGATATGAGGTTCCGATTTCTGTACCACGGAGGCAGATACAATAGAAAGCGGGAAAACCGGAAATAATAATAACTAACTTAGCTGATATCTGAGCTGATATCAACACAGCTGATATAGCTGCGTAAATTAAAACGTCCTAACAATCAGAAAAACATTGGTAAAACGTCGACATTAAATGTTGTCATGGATGAAAGCGATAAATCAGAAATTGTTGAAAGCAAGAAATGTTGCCCTGCTGGAAATAAAGTGTTATACACTTTTTAGCACTGTCGGACGATCAGAAAGCGTTGGGAGACGAGGGAAAACTTTGCAGGAAATGTAAAATGAAAAAAAAACTGCTATGCCAAAACTGTTGAAACATGGAAGTGTTGAGAATGTTAGCGTCAAATGGAGATTGTTAATGAGAAGAAACTGTTGAAATTAGAGAAAAATGTCGTAAATTTTTTTTTAAATAGTGCAGTTTTCTCAGTAGGAGTAGATCTATGTGTACTGATAACTGAATTTGACTCTTTTCCATGGAAAAAGAACGACCCACACTCAAAACAAGCACGGCATCCAACTGAATATTTGTGTCTTCAACCTCCTACCAAACAAAAAAGGCCATGGACAAATCTAATTTTTTTCCTGTCGCGTGTCTGAGTGTCTATACTCCTTCTAAAAGCCTGCTTCCTTTCTGTTTCTGAGAGTCAAGTCGTATTTTGGCATAGAGAAGGAACACATGTGTCTTGGTGGAGAGGATGCCATTCAGAGCGTTGTCCTGGACGCTGGAAGTCGACGCAGCAAGGGGCGTCCCGAGCCTTTCTTCATTGGGGGGGGGGGCCTGGTAAATTGACCGAATCGGTACCTGATTTTTACCGCTTATTTTTATTTCTAAAAACACAGCGAGTTGTCTTCAAGAAGCTACAATGTAAAAAGTTGTATAGTATGTGCAAAATCAAGCCTAAAGAGAAAATTTGGCGCGTTTTCACGCTCTTCCACTTTTTTATTTTAGGGATAGGTCTTCACTAGCCTTTTACCGATGGGAGACGGTAAAAGGCTAGTTTTACCGCCTGACAACAGGACAACTCCTGTTGTCCAGTTTCGCCGACAGGAGTTGAAAATGTGTCGACAAAAATTTCGTTTACAAATTAAAGCGCCGCATGCACAAATATTTTAATCCACATTTTTTCTTGCAACATTTAAAGTACTTTCCTTGAAAATTCTAGCTTTAATGTGGTTCAAGCCCCCCCAAATTCGAAGCCTCAAATGCCAACTAAATGACGCACCTTTCTTCTAAATAGTGAAGACTGCATTCATGATAGAACTGATCGAAGTAACTTTTCGCGACCCCAAGATCTATTAAACCACAGAGCTTTCTGGCAAAAAAAGGCATACATTGTAAAGTAGATACAAAGTCCATTTATTCTGAATTTACAGCAAAGAAAAGTAGGCTAGTTTGACGTCAAAAGACGTGCCTATAAAGTACTGCGATCATTAGAAGTAAAAGTTAAGTAATGAATGGCAACCAGCTGAAACTACCGTTAAATGGTAAACAAAGAGAGCTAATTAAGTGCCAGTTAAATTACCGAACTCAGTAACTGGGGTGAACCAAATAATGAATGCGTACTACCAACAAACTAACCAAACAAATAAGGAACAGATCGGGAGCGGTATAACAACCAAATTTCGTAATGGAATAAAACACTTGTTTGAACCACCTAAAAACAACCGAATGTGGCAAGTATGGTAAGATATAAGGACTAAATAAAAAAATCCGGTGAATTACCGAATTCGGCAACGAACAAAAACCAAATAAATCTGATTAATCATCGAATTATGAAATGGACTGAACGAATGCGATAGAACAGATACGGACTTGAGATAAGTCAGGTGAATTACCGAATTCAGTAACGCATGCAACCAATAAACACAGTTAATTAAGTGACCGAGTTTTACGAAGTGAGATCGATGCGGACTGAACAGAAGTTGGATGAATTACGAAATTCGATAAGGAAAGGGAACCAATAAACACAATTAACCACACGATTTGGAAATGTGGGGACGAAAGATTTTACAAAACTGGCATCGTGGCTTCGCCTAGGTACAGGTACAGACGGATTATAGTACAAGACACGAAAATGAAACGCACCAAACTAAAAACATCATGGAACTCGATACATGATCTCGGCGTGATTATATTTGAGTTTCGTTATATAATATTCTAATGTTATAGCTTCCCTATAAGAAACAAGACCAAAGGTTTCGATGGGATCCCAAAAATTCAATATCTGATCCAGACAACTGGGTCTTGTCCTAGCCAGATCCAGTCATCGCCAGACTCCTTGAAAATTCTTACAATTAAAATTCAGAAACAGATTAAGGCCAAATAGCTAGTCATCTGAGAAAACCAAGTTCAGATATGGATTCAGCATGTGTGTTTACCCCTATAAGTCATATCTGTTTTGACGAAAACTTCCTGGCACTTCTGCCAATTTCCTGGTTTCGGCCGAACTCCAGAACTACTTGTCCGGCAAAAAAAGAAAGCTAAAAAACGAGCTCAGGGTATCTTCTTTCCCCAATAATGAACATCTAATCAACTTCAAATAAAAATTTAACTTATAACAAATTTTCCGACTCCAGCCCGATTCCGGTCGAACTAAATTTCCGGGTAAAATATGATTGTCAAACACGGATTCAGCATCTCTTCTTACCCTTAAATCGATTATCTAATCAAAGAAATAAAACTTGAGCTTCTAACAATTTTCCGGTTTTGGCCGGATTCGGGGGGAACTACATGTCCAGGTAGAAATTTTTTTCACATAAGTGTTCAGCATGTCTTCTTGCCCTAAATCGAACATCTAATCAACTCCAAAAAAAACTTTAAATTTTAACAAACTTTCCGGTTTGGGCCGGATTCCGGGCGAACTACTTGTCCGACGACAAAATGGTTTTCACCATCGTGTACAGCATGTCTTCTTACCTCATAATCGACTATCAAATTAGCTGTTTCAACATATTTTGTTCGCCCCTTAATTTGAACCCCCACCCCTAAATGTAGGGCTACAAAGCCCATCTACGAACTTGACTGGTCCGACGACCCAACGAATCCTCACACCAAGTTTCATCAAATATATCAATCCCTTCGAGAGTTATCTTGCTTACAGACGGACAGACGGACGGACGGACGGACAGTCTGAGAACTTTTGTGTCATAGGTATCCCTCCACTTCCCCAAAAAGTGATTAAGCAGATTACTTTTTTTCAAATTTTTTTGTACAACTATTTATTTATTTATTAATAGAAAAAAGACGTTAAGCCGAAGCTTCTCTCTTTACAAGCACATAAACTTTTACTACATTTGTCAACACTGCACTATACACTATAGCCTACCCATATACACTATACCCATTTCTTAATGAGTATGCTATCAAGTTTTCCTGATGTCCCTAAAACCAGAAATAAAGCTAAAGTAATTAACATATGCCAATTTACAAGGAGTGCTTTAGCTAAATAAGGGACGTCTTGAGCGATGTAAATCTTATTGTTTTTATTGCATACGGTAGGCTACATGTATTTTTTTACGGCCAATTTATCTATTTAACTAATAATTTTGTGGTCCATTCGCGTAGCGGTTCGCGTGGCGTGTCTTCCAGCGTCCTAAAAGGTCCTACCAATTGTCCACTAATAGCTAGCATCTTCATTTCAACCTGTGTAAATTGGATATACAGGTTTTGAGGACGGTATTAGCGTTTAGTAACTAATGGCAGGAGGCAGACTTGTAAAAGCAATACAAATACCAGTTTCAGTAAGGCTTACGAAAAACACAGCAACTGACAACAACAGTAGTAATAAGATAATTCTATAAGCAGCTGTGCCTTTGCTGCCTCAGTGCAAAATATTGTCGTTAGAACTGTTTAGGGGTTCTATCTACTTATATAGCATGGAAGTTCCATACTCATTAAGAAATGGGTATACTCGACCAAAACACGATTTCAAGCTCTGCACAGAAATATCTTATGACTATTAAATTAATCCAATTTAACACAGGCTATCCAAACAGAATAAAAACGCTTATGAATCCTTTAATCCCCATAACCAGTCGCCAAGATAGGTGAATCCATATATCAGCGGTTACATCACTCAAACTTTTGTATGAGTAGGTTCGCAAAACTTTGTGATCTTCTTAGTTTGCTAGTTTATGTATCATCATAGTTGTAAAAAAAATTTGGGGAAAAAGTAATATTCTTAATCACTTTTTGGGATCCCAAAACGTAAGTGGAGGGATACCTATGACATCGCAAAAATGGCCATCTGTCCGTCTGTCCGTCTGTCTGTGAGCACGATAACTCTCGAAGGGAATGAGATATTTTGATGAAACTTGTTGTGAGGGTTCATGGGGTCAAGGATAAGATCAAGTTCGTAGATGGGCTATGTAGCTCCAGATTTAGGGGTGGGGGAGGGGGTTCAAATTAAGGAACAAACAAAATATTTTTAAACAGCTAATGTGATAGTCGATTATGGGGTAAGAAGGCATGCTGAGCACGATAGTGAAAACTATTTTCTCACCGGAGAAGTAGTTCGTCCGGAATCTGGCAGAAACCGGAAAGTTGGTTAAAAGTAAAAGTTTTATTTGAAGTTGATTAAATAGTCGACTCAAGGGGTAAGAAGACATGCTGAACACCATGGTGAAAACAATTTTCTCGCCGAGCAAATAGTTAGTCCGGAATCCGGCGAAAACCGTAAATTTGGTTAAAAGTAAAAGTTTAATTTGAAGTTGATTAAATATTCGATTTATAGGTAAAAAGACATACTGAACACGATGGTGAAAATCATTTTCTCGCTGGACAACTAGTTCGCCCGGAATCCGGCCAAAACCGGAAAATATGTTAAAAGCAAAAGTTTGATTAGATGACAGATTAAGGGGTAAGAACAGAGGCTGAGTCGGTATATGACAATCGTTTTTTACCCGGACATATAATTAGTCCGGAATCCGGTTGTAACCGGATTTCTTTTTAAGTCAAACTTTTATTCAAAGTTGATTATATGTTCTATATAGGGATAAGGAGATACGCTGGATTTTTTTCTGAATTTTCTTTTTTTGCTGGACTGGTAGTTAGCTCGGAAATCGGGCGAAACCGGGAACTTGTCAGAAGTAAAGCAGGAAGTCTCGGTCAGTATCGTCAAAATAGATATGGCTTATAGAGGTATATCTAAACTTGGTTTTCTCTGATGATTAGCCTGTCCAGGACTGGATCTGACGAAGACAAGACCCGATTGTCTGAATCAAATATTAAATTTTGGGATCCCATCAACACCTTTGGTCTTGTTTCTTATACGGGAAGATATAGCATAAAAATATTATATAACCAAACCCAAATATAATCACGCCGAGATGACGTATCGAGTTCCATTATGTTTTTAGTTTGGTGCGTTTCATTTTCATTTCTTATACTATAATCCGTCTGTACCTAGTTGGATTAAAAACTGAATTAAATTTAATTTAGTTTTAATTTACTTAATTTCAAACTCTCCTACCTGCCAACGTCGTTCATTCACTGGTGGTTTCGCATATGGTATACCGCGGAATGCGGCAAAATATCTCGGCTTTTCCTGTCCATCAAATCCATCCGGACCCGGAATTATCACTTTAGCCTGACTGGCTATTTCCACACTTCCAGTCACTCTACCCAGCCTGGTTTGAATCACAATCCCGGCTGAAGATATCACTCCGATGGAAACGTTCAGAACACACAAGAAGATCGCAAATCGAGACACCAGTTGATTCGTCATGGTCGTGTACACTTTTCCCACTGAACGGTTTAAGTTCCACATGTTCCATTTGTCGCCTCGGGGTAATTATTCAGGAGCATTTCTTGCGACAGCAAGGGCTAATAGAAAATGGATTATATCATTTCCGCATGCCACAGAATTAATTCTATTGCGATCTAGTTTGAACAATCACAGTTTCCGTTAGAACAGGGATTTCCGTTCTCTACTGTATCACCTCCTATCTGCTTTTGAACCTGGACAATCTAATCAGAGCGTGATCTCCAGCAGGTTTAGGACTAGACTGACGAGCGCGGAGAGTAAACCATATCAGTGGTTCATCTTGGATCGCAAAAGTGGACTTTGGCACTTGAAGATACTCACAAAAAGCATCTAGCTCTATCTGTATTTATTTCCTTGATTGTTGCCATTAATTGATGTAGACGGTCAGACGGTCGTTCATGCCAATCAAACGAAAGGTTGCAAGTGACATGTATAACAGAAAACGTGTAGAGCAAATTTACGGACCGTGTTTATATCACGATCCAAAACATGAAAAATACTGACATTGCAGTTACGAGCTCAGAAAATGGTCAGTAAAATTTACTCAGTAAACTTACTTCCCGGTCGGGTAGTCTACCGACGACCACACCCCCTTCTGGCGGTGAAAAGAGGGAGGGGGAATCCAATAAAAAGACTTGTGAAACGTGCAACTCGATGTATTGTCCACCCTTGGCAGCCAGGGGGAAGTCCTGCAATCGAAAGGATCAAGGGATAAGCCCGACTGGGGTATAAGCCCGTCTGTCAGCATCAATACCTGCTTTTATTCAAACAATGTTTACAACGGATATACGTCAGCTACGATTCTTCATCAGCAATATTTCGGCACTTCTTGGCAAGGGTCCTCGTCAGGCTGTCAATCTTCTGGGTCAACGTCGGGGAAGGAAAAAAACATGTAATAAATAACTGAAGCTTCTACCGAGTATAAATATCTTATTAGGGCAAATTACTTTCAAATACCACTGTAGGGAAAAAAGTCCTGAGATTTAATTTTTGACACGGCCGCTGTTTTTGCTGCACGATTGGGGGGTATTTTGGGTATTTTGATCAACTTCGGTTTTGTTATTAACAAGGGACTAAAACTCAATATTATTTAATTTCATTAATAAGCCTGACGAGGACCCTTGCCAAGAAGGGCCGAAATATCGCTGATGAAGAATCATAGCTGACGTATATCCGTTGTAAACATTGTTTGAATAAATGTTTCAAAGTCAGCTTGGACTCAAAGAATATTTACCAATATCTGCTGTAAGCAGGGGTGTCACGTATTGGGGGGGGGGCGCCCCCTCAATGTTGTGGGCCAGTCAGTAAAAATATAACCGAGTTGGCTCGAAGAGCCATGTAACGATCGTAATTTCTGTTCGGCACTTCCACAGAAGCGAGGACAATGAAATTTGGCAGGCATATCAGGACCCGACCAGATTATATTAGAAATAGTCACTAACCCTATCCGGCCATTTGGGGGGAGGAGAGGGAGGGGGGTCCAGCAAATTTAGGTATTTTTAACTTACGAACGGGTGATGAGATTTTAATAGAACTTGGTTTGTAGAAACACCTCGTGCCTTAGACATCCCATTTTGAATCCGAACCGGATCCGGTAGCACTGGGGGGAGTTGGAGGGGGGAACAGGAAATCTTGCTAAACGTACAGAGTGGAGGGATTGGATGAAACTTGGGGGGAAGAACAAGCACAAGTCCTAGATATGTGACTAACATAACCAAACCGGATCCGGTCACTGCGGGGGAGTTGTGTGTGTGTTTGGGGGGGGGGGGTCCGGATATCTAGTGATCTCGCGAGTTTGGTACTTCCTGATGTGCTAGGAAGGTGAAACTTCTCAGGCGTGTCAGAGACCAAAATAGATAGACTTGAGAATAGTCGTTTCCCCGATCCCACCATCGTGGGGGAGTGCAGGGGTGGGAAATCCGGAATCTAGTGGCACGCATAACTTTTGAACGGGTTATCGGATTGAAGGAAACTTGGCAAGTGGAAAAAACTATCGTCGCAGATATTCCGTGTTTAGTCCAAATCGGGGCCGATGCTTGTGATGGGGGGGGGGGGGGGTTGGAGGGGTTCCCTGGAATCTGATGATCGCGAGTTAGGATAGCTCCAGATGTGCTGAGACGATGAGACTTTGCAGGCATAACCTAATTGACTTCCAACCATTTTGGGGGCAGTGAAAGGAAGGGGAACACGGAAATTGACTTCCGTTTTTTGAAAACAGTCGGTAAAAATGACCAGCCAGTCGGTAAATACCTTGTACCCCCCCCCCCACAAATATTTGCCTGTAAGCGTGTAATTTGATGTCCGGGAGTTGAGGAAGGAAGTCCAAGACACTGTAGGGTGCGCATCTGCCTGAAGGCTGTGCAAATGGATTAGACCGTACGAGCTATTTGCGCTGGCGTTGCGGCTTGAATCAGGTCATCCCTATGGAAGGACAACCCCAGGGACCCGATAGGGATCTAGAAGAGGGAAATCTCAATCCTTTGATGACATGGCGTTAAGTTACTTTTTATGGCACTTCATTTTACGGCAGCTTCACTCAAGTACCAAATACCGACTACTTTTCGGTCGGTCGGTCAGGCCACTGTTTTCGAGTTAGAGTACTTCTAACAGAGGCGTTACTAGCCAAAATGTTTGGGGAGGGGGACAAGGCATTTACCGACTGGCTGGTAAATTTTGCCGACTGTTTTTGCAGCAAAAAAAGAACGTCTTCAAGAAAAAAAGGACAGTTTTGAAAAAAAATCGACCGATTTTCAGGAAAATCGGCTGATTTTCAGAAAAACCGACTTTTTTCGTGAAAAATCAACTGTTTTGACGAAAAATCGCAGCGCTTCGTGCCGACTCGGTTACTTTTACCAATTTGCCGACAACATTGGGAGGCTGCGTCCCCCCCTCCCCCCCCCCCCCAGTCGTGACGCCCCTGCTTCTAGAAGTGCAAGGAAGGTAGGTATTAGGGACCTGACCAAACTAACTTGGAAATAGTCACTTCCCCGATATGACCACCGCGGGGGGGGGGGGGGGGAGTGGAGGGAGGGGGAATCCAGAATATTGGTATGTATAACTTTTCAACGGGGAATCGGATCTTAATGAAACTTGATATTTGGAAAGCCCTAGTGTCTCAGATGTCACATTTCCAGGCCGAAACGGATCCAGTGATTTTTGGGGGAGCTGGAGGGTGGGGGGGGGGGCGGAAATTGTTTGAAATGTTCAGATTTGACGGATCGGGATGAAACGTGGTAGGAAGAACAAGCACAAGCCCTAGATACATAGTTGACACGGACCGGATCCGGGCACTGTGGGGGGAGTTGGAGGGAGGGTTCCGAAATTCCGGTCATCCAAGCTAAGATGCTTGCACATGTGCTAGGACGATGAAACTTGGAACAGTCGTTTCTCCGATTTGACCATCGTGGGGGGAGTGGAGGGAGGGGAAATTCGGAATCTTGAGGTATGTCCAACTTTTGAATGGGTGATCGGATCTTCACTAAACTTGATATTCGGAAAGAACTAATGCGTCAGATGTCCCGTTTCAAGTGCGGAAAGGATCCGCTCAATGCAGGAGTGTGACCGGAAATTGTGTGACACGCTAGAGTAGGCTATAGCGATTGTGATGACACTTGATGGGAAGAACAAACCTAAGTCCTAGATACATCAGTGACAGAACCGGACCGGATTCGGGCACCCTGACTTTTAACAGTCTGTTTTTTCATCACTAGAAATCTGCCACAGAAATTTAGTTAATATTTTGTATGACGGTTCGACAAATGGTAAATCGACCTTCTCGAGGATCTTCTCGCTTCTCTTGGGACCTTCTTCAAACTTGATTTAAATTGTTGTCGGTCCTTTTCTGCTTTTATTTTCGTCATCCTTTGTTGAATACTCTTGATGACTATCTCACCTTGCCGATGCAAAATCTCCGACCTCTCGGGGTAACTAGCGGAAGAAAGGCAGAAGTGGTGTCAAAGCTCCGCCCAAAGATCGCGGTGATTGATTGACACAGGATTTGAGTCGTTGAGTTTGAGTCGTATGGACACGCTTACTCCTTCTTCCCGAGGATCACTGAAGTGTTTTGGACTTAGTCAGATAGAGCAGTGGTTCCCAACCTTTTCAGTACCGCGTAAACCTAATCAAGGTTCGAAAAGATTGCGTACCCCCTTTTTCAGAACATATGGTTATTATTATCGTAAATCATCAGGAATATGTACAAATATTTATAAAATCAATGAGACAATTACCAGAGGCTGCTTTGTAGCAAACATTTTGTAAAATCTCTGCTCGACGTCTTTAGCGGAATATATTTTACAGTCAGCCTGTTTCTGTGTTTGGTTTTGATGTTCTCCGTGTTATCATCAAGCTGAATCGCAAACTTTTCTTTTGCTTAATTCGCAACCTGAATGACAAAATCACTTGCAATTTCTTCGATTCTTCTTGAAACAATATTGTTTGACACAGGAACAGATTTTGAAGCAGTATAGGTGAGCTGTTTCTAAATCAACATTTGTTCACTGACTTTCACTAGGGGTTGTAGGAGTCACGCACGGGTTGACAATACCCATCCCCCCAAAAAGATCGACCAGACGATTAAAAAGAACGAGTCGGCACGAAGCGCCGCTATTTTTCGTAAAAGCAGTTATTTTAAAAACAACAAAAAACAGTCGGTCAGGTGCAGGTTCAGGTTCTTTTATTTCGAAAATACTTCGTGACAATCTATTTTGATCACTGGGGGCCGGCAGGGATACGAGCTCGTTAGCTCGGCCCCATTCAATACCTTCAAAAAAGTAAAAATACCTTGCCCCTTAAGATACATTTTGGCTGGTGATGCCTCTGCTGGTAATTTTGGCTTTCGGAAATAAAAAATGAGTGAGGCGAGGTTTTGGAGCTACAGACTAAATCAATTTTGGTTCCTTTCCCTTGCAAGGGTCTCGTATACCCCCGGTTGGAAACCACTGATATAGAGTATACTGGAATGCCCGAATTCTTTCATCTCACCACACAGTAAGCTCCTCGTCTAGTTTCTTCGGACTAGTGGTAGCTGCGATTTGATGGAGGGAGAAGGACACAATAATTGCGTTTTTGCTGATACCATGGTATCTGTTACCAGGTAACTGGATCTACAATTAGTCGTGTTTGCAGTTATCGTGGTATCTGATACACGTTGCTCTGCAAGAACGACTATTGCCGAAATTGTACTTTTCGAAGTCATCCCAAAAGAAAAACAGATATCAAGTTACTAAGTGCTAAACTTCTTTCTCACCAATCTGACAAAATTTGATGAAAGTGAGATGACTTTTCAGATACCACGACCAGTTACCACGGTCGGACCGTAGTATCTGAATATCTGATACCACGATAACTGGCCAGATACCACAATAACTGCAAAAACGCCTTTGACCGTGGTATCAGATACCACGATAACAGCAAAAAGGACTTTAGACCGTGGTATCAGATACCATGGTATCAGCAAAAACACAAATAATGTTTATCTCATTCTGTTTATTTTTAATTCCGCGCACTTTCTTGACGTGGAGAACTACGATCAGAGCCTCGGTTTTGGGATCCCAAAATGTAAGTGGAGGGATACCTATGACATGGCAAAAGCTGTCCGTCTGTAAGCACGATAACTCTCGAAGGGAATGAGATATTTTGATGAAACTGGGTGTGAGCATTGTTTGTGTCAAGGGTAAGATCAAGTTTGTAGATGGGCTCTGTAGCCCTATATTTGGGGGTGGGGGAGGGCGTTCAAATTAAGGGACACACAAAATATTTCTAAACAGCTAATGGGATAGTCGATTATGGGGCAAGAAGATATGCTGAGCACGATGGTGAAAAATAATTTTCTCGCCGGACAAGTAGTTCGTCCGGAATCCGGCAAAAACCGGAAAGTTTGTAAAAAGTAAAAGCTTCATTTGAAGTTGATTAAATGTTTGATTTAGGGGTAAGAAGACACGCTGAACACGACGTTGAAAACCATTTTCTTGCTGGAGAAGTAGTTCGTAAGGAATCCGTCAAAACAAGGCGAAAGGTTTCGATGGGATCCCAAAAATTCAATATCTGATCCAGACAACTGGGTCTTGTCTTAGCCAGATCCAGTCATTGCCAGACTCCTTGAACATTTTACTATCAAAATTCAGAAACAGATTAAGGCCAAATAGCTAATCATCTGAGAAAACCAAGTTCAGTTACGGATTCATCATGTGTGATTACCCCTATAAGTCATATCTGTTTTGACGAAAACTTCCTGCCACTTCTGCCAATTTCCCGCTTTCGGCCGAACTCCAGAACTACTTGTCCGGCGAAAAAAGAAAGCTAAAAAACGAACTCAGGGTATCTTCTTTCCCCAATAATGAACATCTAATCAACTTCAAATAAAAATTTAAGTTATAACTTATTTTCCGACTCCAGCCGGATTCCGGTCGAACTATATGTCCCGGTAAAATATGATTGTCACACATGGATTCAGCATCTCCTCTTACCTCTATATCGGTTATCTAATCAACTACAAATAAAACTTTAACTTCTAATAATTTTCCGGTTTGGGCCGGATTCCGGGCGAACTACTTGTCCGGGTAGAAAATTGTTTTCACATAAGTGTTCAGCATGTCTTCTTGCCCTAAATCGGACATCTGATCAACTCCAAATAAAACTTCTAATTTTAACAAACTTTCCGGTTTGGGCCGGATTCCGGGCGAACTACTTGTCCGTCGAGTAAATGGTTTTCACCATCGTCTTCAGCATGTCTTCTTATCCCAGAATCGACTATCACATTAGCTGTTTCAAAATATTGTGTTTGCCCCTTAATCTGAACCCCCTCCCCCACCCCTAAATGTAGGGCTACACAGCCCATTTACGAACTCGACTTGTCCGACGACCCAACGAATCCTTACAACAAGTTTCATCAAAATATCTCATTCCCTTCGAGAGTTATCGTGCTTACAGACGGACGGACAGACGGACAACTTTTGCGATGTCATAGGTATCCCTCCACTTACGTTTTGGGATCCCAAAAACGGGAAGTTGGTTAAAATTAAAGTTTCATTTGAAGTTGATTAAATGTTTGACTTCAGGGTAAGAAGACACGCTAAACACGACGATGAAAACCATTTTCTTGCTGGACAAGTAGTTCGTCCGGAATCCGTCAAAACAAGACCAAAGGTGTCGATGGGATCCCAAAAATCTAAGATTTGATCCAGACAATTCGGTCTTGTCTTCGCCAGGCTAATCATTAGAGAAAACCGAGTTCAGATATTCTATCTACCTATCTATCCCTCTATAAGCCATATTTATTTTGACGATATTGACCGAAACTTCCTGCTTTACTACTGCCAAATTTGCGGTTTCGCCCGAATTCCGACCGAACTACTAGTCCAGCAAAAAAATGAAAAATTCAGAAACGAAGCCGGCGTATCTCCTTATCCCTATAAAGAAATCTAATCAACTTTAAATAAAATTTTGACTTAAAAAAATGAGGGTACAACAGGATTCCGGACTAATTAGCTTTTACTAAAAGCTTTTACTTTTAACATATTTTCCGGTTTTGGCCGGATTACAGGTGAACTAGTTGTCCGGCGAGAAAATGGTTTCCACCATCGGGTTCAGCATGTCTTCTTACCCATAAATCAAACATTTAATCAACTTCAAATGAAACTGTTACTTTTAACCAACTTTCCGGTTTTGGCCGGATTCCGGACGAACTGCTTGTCCGGCGACAAAATTATTTTCACCATCATGTTCAGCATATCTTCTTACCCCTAAATCAAACATTTAATCAACTTCAAATGAAGCTTTTACTTTTAACAAACTTTCCGGTTTTTGCCGGATTCCGGAAGAATTACTTGTCCGGCGAGAAAATGATTGTCACCATCGTGCTCAGCATGTCTTCTTACCCCATACTCGACTATCACATTAGCTGTTTAAAAATATTTTGTTTGTCCCTTAAACTGAACCCCCACCCCCAAATATAGGGCTACAGAGCCCATCTACGAACTCGACCTTACCCTTGACTCAAACAATCCTCATACCAAGTTTCATCAAAATATCTCATTCCCTTCCAGAGTGATCGTGCTAACAGACGGGCGGACGGACGGACGGACAACTTTTGCGATGTCATAGATATCCCTCCACTTACGTTTTGGGATCCCAAAAACAGGACGTTGGTTAAAAGTAAAAGTTTCATTCGAAGTTGATTTAATGTTTGCTTTAGGGGTAAGAACTAAGAAGACATGCTGAACACGATGGTGAAAACCATTTTCTCGCCGGACAACTAGTTCACCTGGAATCCAGCCAAAACCGGAAAATATGTTGAAAGCAAAAGTTTTATCTGAGGTTGATTAAATGTTAGATTTAGCGGTAAGAAGAGTCGCTGAGTCTGTATGACAATCATTTTTTACCCGGACATATAATTATCCCTGAATCCGGTTGTACCCGCATTTTAACTCGGTTTCCCCTGATGATTAGCCTGGCGAAGACAAGACCCAATTGTCTGGATCAAATGTTAGATTTTTGGGATCCCGTCGACGTGGTCTTGTTGTTCTCGGTCGCTTCCGGGCTGATTATTTCTACATTCGTTTTTTGCGCTGCAGTGCTTCCGAGGAAAACGGCATCGCTTCTCGAGGATCACACACATACTTGCTTACCCACAATGTCCGTGCTTCCCTGCAAGCCGTAAGGTGCTGCTTCAACCAAGAAGAAATCGTGCAGGCAATGAAAGAACCAGGGCAACAATTAGGCCATGTAACCTCCCCTGGTAAATCAGAATCTTCAAAAACCTAACCTACTCCGCTTGATTCAAATCATTTCAATATTCTTAGGTTTTATCTGACTTTTGCACTTTACGTGCCATCTCCTGACGTAACCATCACAACTTGCGGACATCTAATGGTTAATACAACTCATCTTGATCATCAAGTCTGTTAGTAAACAAAGAGAAAGCCAAGAATATAAAAGACAAATTTACGCTTGTCCTTGCCTTGGGTTTAGATAATTACTGGATGATGCTGGTCCTGTCGTTGTCTTACTTTCCCTGATGTAGGCTATATTTGTTTGGTACGGTGTTCACATTGTCAGAAGTTTTATAACAGATTCAATAGACACACACTTGGCCTCTTGGGATTTAATTTTGTTTATTTATTTCACTGATTTCACTGAACTGTGCTGCCTGCGGGCTGCTAAACTATTGTGATTTTGAAAATATTATGTATTAAATGTTGTGCATAATAAGCATTGCCAAGAAGAGTCAAAAGAGTATCTGCTGACTTTTTTGTGTCATCCTGATAAGGTAAAGGACATAGTATCATGCAAATTTAGTATCAATCACGCTTATCGTACAGTAACTTGTTGATCATAGGCCAGATTCGTAATGTGCTTTCCAAATTTTGAATTTTTTGCCATTTCGGCGGTACTAGGGATTTGAAATTCGCATACAGGTGCGGGCAATTCGTTGCAATCATCACTTGCCTCTAACTTCTGTAGATTTGAATTTATTCTTTAAATTCACCATTATTTCTTAAAAATTGACGACTGTTGCAGTGTGACTAGAGAAATAATTTGAGAGGGGAGGTGGGTAAGTTTTCTCCTACCTTGAGGATCAAAATCATGTAAAACTGTGCTTATTAAATTGAATTGGTAGCATCACAGATGCAAAAATTTAGTGTACAATATGCATAATAGCTTACCGCTCCAGTTATATAAGTAAATTCTCAGTAAGTAATTGACATATCGGAAACTCGCAATGTGCGGAAACTCGCGATGTGCCTGCACGAAAAAACATCGCTTTTCGGGATGTCTGGTCGATGGCCAGTTTCGTATCGCGAGAGCAACAGTTACATTTGGTGCAGCTTGACAATTCCAGATAAGAGAAATGGTGTGCTCGTAATAAAGGGGCAAGTGGTAGTTATGGTGCCTTTATGTTTTAAAAAGAAAGTTGCACCTTGCTGTGTGATGCTTGCTAGCTAATACCTTACTGTGTGATGCGTGAAAGCATGTACCTTTCCCTGTGGAGGCCCGAAAAGCGAGTACCTTTCAGTGCGGGCGCCGAGGGGTTGCTCACTCTCCGCCACCGGTGTACACCTCGACACGGCACCGACACGGCACCGACACGGCACCGGCACGGCAAAGGCACGGCAACGGCGCAACACCGCGGCACCAGCTCGGCACCGGCTCGGCACCGGCTCGGCACCGGCTCGGCACCGGCTCGGCACCGGCTCGGCACCGCACGGCACCGGCACGGCACCGCACGGCACCGGCACGGCACCGGCACGGCACCGCACGGCACCGGCACGGCACCGCACGGCACCGGCACGGCACCGCACGGCACCGGCGACAATTTTTCCGGCCACGGACAAATTTTCTGCAGATTACTCTTCGCCATCTGGTGTCTGGTATCTGGCGCCCAATAACGAAGGTACTTGAATGAAAGAATTATTGAAAACATGCAACCGAAGAAGAAGCTGAACTAGATATGAGGAGATGCTGTTGACCAAATGCGCAAAGTGGTCAACCATGGTTTGGTACTGGTGCTTGGCGATACTTGGATTTTTCGATATATCGATATTTTCACTTTCGATATTAGATAATCGATATTTCCGCTTTCGATATTCAACAATCGATATATCGATATTTTCACTTTCGATATTCGATAATCGATATATCGATATTGATATTTGCTTACCATGCTTCGTTTCGCCAAAATCTAAGAACCAAATTTTCATTAAATAGCATCTTGGATCATTTCAAACTCAGAATAAATGAGAAATGAATTAGGGAAAACATATTGTCCAATTTCGGATATATAAGTGTAGGTTAGTTCGGATTATTTACAATAATTACGATGAACAAATATCGTTTTCGATAGCGATATTTACGTTTCGATATCGATATTTGGTGTGATATATCGATCGATCGATATCCGATATATCGCATACTGGATCATCTCGAACTCCGGATAAATAAGAAAGGAATTGCGGAATACACATTGCTCCAATTTCGTATATATAAGTGTGGGTTATGTTGGATTAATTGCAATCTTTACGAATGAACAAATATCGTTATCGATATCGATATTTACTTTCGATATCGATATTTTGTCCGATACATGGATATATCGTTATCGGTATCGAATATCGCCCAAAACTTGAGTCAGCTTCAGTATATTTTGCTTCTGGTGAAGGCAATTCAGTGGCGACCAATCTTTTTTTTATATTTGTAGAGTGTGCTAAGAATGATACTTGGCAGGCATATTTAACTTGGAAAACGTCAATTTCCCCATCAGACACTCTGGGAGTGCAATAGAGGTATGCTTATTTGAACGTTCGTGCTTCGAACTTTGCCATTTTCATGCACTTGCTGTGGCTAAATATATGTACCAGTTAGCCTAAGTAGGTAGTCAAGGAAGGAAAAGATTGGTTCATAAATTCTTTTATAGAGCCAACCACATTCCTTAAAGTACTCATCATAACCACAAAGTACAGAAAATACTTTGGAGCAAAACATATATTTTCATGATCCCCATGAGCCCATGATTATTTGTGAAACAAGGGTTTTGCTTCAAAATGAATTTCCAGCTCCCTTAAAGGACCCCTCGCACTAATCACTCTTCAACTTACAGTATTTTAAAGTATTTGAATACTTTAACTATGCTGTGCTTTCAATAAATAACTAACTGTTTTGGCTGTTTTAAGCCTTTTCCGAGACCCGTTGACTTCTAGCGAAACAGGGAAACAATTTGCATAACCGATTTTCCTGATGGAAAAAATTCTCGCAGACAACCGTCGCGCAACCGTCTCGAACCGTCGACAGCGTGATACACATCGAAGGTAGCAAAACACGGCAAGTGAGAAAATCAGCGAGGTTTTGTTAGAGGGGTTAGAATGTACCGCACGAAATGTGGGTCTCCGGGTTTAGAAATATATGTAATGATTACGGAAGTAGGTTGCATTAGTATTATAGGTTGCATTAGTTTGAGCAAAATATACAACTACGTGATCCCCATGAGCCCATAGTCACTTTTGCCTAAAGGGTTTTGCTTTCACATGAATTTCTAGTGCCCTTAAAGTGCAAAAATAAAATACTTTTCACCAGATCATTCTCTTGATTTCCAAGGGCCCACAATCATTCTTATTTCAAGGGTATGGCTTATAATTAAACACAAGAAACCCAAGAATTTACAAATTCCTAAATTTCATCGTCTGACCCAGTCTTGCAAGTACCATATGAGCTGCTAGCTCTTGTATTCAACACACATTGCCGACTTCATTCTCGGCCAATATCTGATGAAATTTGTTTACATGTACATCAGAAATCGTGCTTTATCACAATACTGTAATTTGAAGTAAAAAAAACCTCGGCACCGGCTTGGCACCGGCACGGCACCGGCTCGGCACCGGCTCGGCACCGGCACCGTGGCACCGGCTCGGCACGGCACCGGCACGGCACGGAACCGGCACTGCACCGGCACTGCACCGGCACGGCACCGGCACGGCACCGGCACGGCACGGCACCGCGGCACCGGCACGGCACCGACACGGCACCGGCAACGCGGCACGCGCCACTTGGTGTACATCGTTTTTGGGAGTGAGCAACCCCTCGGCGGGCGCACAATACTGAAATCACGACATGCCTGTGATTCGTGAAACATTGAAACACACAGAAGATAGATACAGCCAATATATGCACATCACTGGATAGACGAGGTTTCGGCACGTCGAATGAAGTAAAAAACTGTGCTGTAGGTTACACACAGGGAAAGTTAGAAGAAGAAGCAGAATTCGTGACGTATTCTGCACGATACTATGTCATTTACCTTATCGGAAAAGTCAGCAGACTTTCTGGCATTTGTTTTTGCTCTGGAAATGCTTGTCTGTTATGTGCAACATTTAGTGCAAACCATTTTAAAATCACAACAGATTACTTTGTGTTGTTTGTTGATACTGCACAACCTTTTGTTATCTGTTATGAAACTTTGGAAGTTTGGACAGTGCATTGTATTACAGTATATATTTTTTTTTTAACCTTGACATCATTAGCCTAGGGATACTATTTCATTATGTAAGCTAACAGTTATAGGTTTTAGTTAGTTTTTTTTAGGTAAAAACATTCAAAGTTTTTCACTGCACATTTGGGCTGTTTGCGTTAAAACTTAAAAGTCCACAGCAATGTTAAAAATAAAATGGATAACTGAAGTGCTCAAGTGGCGTATGATTTGTATATATATGATGGTTCATTTCCCCCAATATACTATAGGCTTACTCTAGCCATTCCCCAGGGATTCAAGAAGAATTTCATCAAGTATAGATAAAGGGAGCGAGTCACTTTCTGCTTTCTGGGAATCTGGAGACAGGTCTAGGCTTCTTGCCATATTTGTATTCATATACTAATACAGGCATTTGCACTCTCCTCTACACCAAAGCAATCTAGTACACCAAGCCCCTTTTGATAACCATGATCAAACATAGGGGCATGCTTGTAAGGGTGTGTATTAGTAGGGAGACCTGGCCACCACAGGTCATTTCCCAATAACTTTTTTAATTTTCATTTGTCTTACCCTTAGATGGAACAGGCAAGAATGTTTATCCATGGCAGATGTTAGTACAAAAGCTCCCTTACTTCTCTTCAGCCAGTTTTGCTACATTGATCTAAGAGTAATTTTTTTGCGGGCAAGCAAGTTTCTCTAGTTTCTTTGGACCTGTCTAGTATCTTAAGTTACGAATGGATTTTGATGGTCAAGTTTGTATACACCAACAAGTGCTAGGACTAAAAGGCAGTGGTATTTCCATGAATGTATCTCTCTGTGTTTCGGAATAAGAAAATAAGTTAAAATGGCGGCTGGGGTGCCTTAAGTCAGTCTATGATGGGGCATGTTCTGGCGGTGTCTGGAGCCGCCCCAACCCATTCAAAGTGTACCCTTAACAGTCTAAATTGCAGAAAAGTTGGCCCATACCAAAAAAAAATAATTTTCACAATAACTCAGCCAAAGAGAGAGAGAGAGAGGGAGATTGGTTTATTTAAACAACATCGTAGCTGACAGCCAATTAAAACTAATTAAAACTTAAAAAAAAGGCAGGATTCAAAGAAAATTAATTCTGTTAACAGTGAATGCTGCAAGAATAAAATGAAAGTCAAATGGGCCAAATTTACAAATTACAACACCAACTGTAGTAGATGGTCAATACTTTCACCCCAGAAGATGTTTGGCCCTATCCAATGGCATTGCCAAGCAAGCCAAGTAATCGAAGGAGAAGGAAAATAGTGCATCAAGAATTTTAACAGAAAAGCTGCAATGGTGAAGAACACAAAGTCATTACAGAAAAAGAGAAAGTAAAAGCTAGTGAGATAAAACAAATATTAAGACTGCCCATTCCCTCCCGAGAGTCCCGAGACACGAGGACGACAAGTATAGATGAGACGGCTGAATTTGCAATTCTTGCTGTTTTGAGGTTCTTATGTTTACAGAAATTCGTAGCATATTGCAGACTACAGGTGACTTTTGGAAAACCTTCTTTCCAAATTGAGATTTTTTTTTTTCATAACCTATATATGATTTCTTTAGCCTTACATACTTCATACAATAAAAGTAGGCTAAATTATTAGAATTTCAAGGGCATTGACTCAGGTTGGGGGCGCCTCCAGTCAGAATGTGGCTTCCGCGAGATCTTTGTTTCCTTCTAATCTTTGTGAGTTCTAAGAAAATTACAAAGTACACTTGATAGTTAAAATGATAAGGTATCCTCTGCAGCAAATGTTGGCTGTTGGTTTCGTGTGTGCATTTATGTAGCCTACTCATTTTAAATAAGAGCCAACATTCACAATGAATTTCATCAACTAGAAACTATTACCTTAATTACCTTAATACGCATTTCGGAGCGAATTCAGATCAGTCTTGATCTGTCGAATAGCTCCGTCATTGATGATGTGATGATTTGTTAGGCATCAGATGCATCCCAATAGTACTTCGAGGGCACACCATTCCACTCTTCATCTAGGGACCTCTTGAAGGCTTCCTCGTTGGGTGCTGATATTATGTCGTTGGTCAGACTGTTCCATATGGACAACTCGACATGAGAAGAATTGTTGTTGTTGTCGGGTTCTGACAGATGGCTTAAACAGCCTCTTAGAGTGTCCCCTTCTATCTGCTTCAGCGCTCTGGACAATGTGCATACAAATGGGGGGTTGTTCTTGTGAGGTGTGATGTGTTTTTCATGCCTTGCGACAGTCAGTTAGCCAGATTAACATGTATGTTGTCCTCCACTATATTCTACAAAACTTTACTTTTAGGCCAACGTTTGTAACTTACAAACTTCTGAGATTGCAGTTTTTTTGCAGAAAGTCCAGAGACCACCAGCTGGAGAGATTGACCAAACATAAAGCTTCTTAAAATGCAAGTCCAGTCATCCTTTGATGAGGATGGAGGCGAAGGTCTGGACCCAAGAATCCAGGTGTGACTTTGAAATTTCTTGTATTTAGCCTAGCCAAGAAATACATTTTCTTACTGCACCATTTCCTTTTCTTGTTCAGTATGTAATCCTCATCATCACCATTGACCAGTCCTGCTATAGATGATCTGCTCTCTGGATGGGACAGCAGTTTACTCATTACTAAAGCAATTTACATATTATCTGTGATTGGTGCTCTGTGAGGTTCACTGGGAGGATCTTAGATTTGTTAGTGATGATAAAAAACAATCTGCAGTGTAGCTGGCATGTTTATAAGCAAATATTGTTCGTGGTATTGTTTCGTTTATATGATAGCTTATTTCTTTCATATGTAGGGAGAACTGGAGAAAATGAACACTGCAACTGAAGAGATCAATAGATTGGAAAAGGAGTTGGATGTAAGTTTTTGTTTCTCTTTGGTTCAGGGCTGAAGCAGGATACGACCATAAATAATGTACTTTATTTCCTTAATAGCTTGTATTCTACATGCTAGCATTGGATCGTCATTCACGCAAATAACCCGTGACACAATTATATAAATAAATATTTCATATGTACTTAAACGTATGAATATCATTTAACTTAACTGAAATTAAGATACTGGGTGAATAGGTTACGCTCATAGTTTATGGCTAGTCTTGCTAGGTCTCTGGGAAGCAGCGTTCCCCTGTCTTTGTGGTATTGAGCCTGCTACTTGCTGGGGTATCTGCCTGAATTCTTTTGTTGTCCTGAGTTCCTTTGAGAATTTTGCACAGTTTCAACAAGAAACGAAAGTGTTTAGCACAATCCCCCAAAAGGTAGCTTTCGGGGGTCTTGTTTCTTGCCTTATATTCATGTTATGTAGTAGTAGTATCGTAGTATGAATAAATGAATGACTGAACAACAGAAATGAAGTAGAAATGTGATGCTTATGTCGCTTAACAGGCTGACTTACTAGTCGTGTCTTGATAGGGGTGGATGCGCTCAGCTTTAGCCCTGAATGTCGCCAAATGCTAACTGTCACAAGACGAACCTGCAAAGCTCTGTTGTGATTGGTTGTCTAGTATGACGTTTCAGTAGTTATATAAATATTAATGTAGTGATCCTAGGTTGTTTTATTTCTAGTTGGCAAACAATGTATTCCAGAAGCTTCTCTCTGAATCAACGGAGCAACTAGAAAGCATGGCTAAGAAGCTTGGGAGCTGCATCAAGAAAGCAAGGCCCTATTATGAAGCTCTAGAAATATCCAGAAAAGCCCAGATTGAGTGTCAGCAAGCAGCTGTTCTGTACCAGAGAGCATATGGTAGGCATGTAGGCGACATTTTTAATTGGGTGTGCTAGCATCATACGCCCGTCCCGGCATTTGATTCAGTAACGAGTTCATAACTAAATGTCTTACAGGTTCAGCTGCAGCCCATCCTGTGTCCGAGCCGAATATTGGAAAATTGTCCTTTTTGTTTTTATCTCTTTTCTTTTATATTCTCAGCTTTTAAAGTGGCGGGCCAGGAATAAATTGCTTAGTAGATATACGAGCCTGAAGAGAGAAAATAGTGCGAAAAGATCGTGTGGCCTGGAAAATATCAATAAATTAATTTACTTCGTGATATTACACACCGCATATCAAAATTACACTTAAGCAGGACTATTTAATAATATATACAATTATTTCACCCATTCGGTGGCTCGGGGCAATAGCACAATCGTCGGAAAAGGCGGTAGAAATGGCCATTCTGCACTTTGGTGAATGATATTTAAAGAGTTTCATAAGCTCTTCAAATGTCTTGGTCTTTAATTTGTTTCATTTTAACGTTAAGAAAACCCAAAATCGAAATCTTTTGAAATTAAAGTCGACTTTAACTGGGTGTGCAACAAAAGATTTAGAACAACCGAGGAAAGAAGAGTCAAATTTTAGTTTTGTTACTGGGAGTAATTGTGTTGCTGATAGTCTTTACTCATTTCCAAAATGGGAGGATCTTGATAGGTGTGAGACAAACTGCAAAGGATTTGGTGGTTTAAGGTGAGGGGCGATTAAATGCGCTGATCTTTCACCACCATTAAGAACCGTTCAGTGTACGCCCAGGTGCGGAATCAAGGTATCCTTGGCAAGGGCGTCGCTAGCCAAAACTCGCTGCCGCCCGTTTCAACTTTTTGTCTCAAGTGTGATAATAAAACTCGTGATAACTGCTAGTGTTGAAGACGGAAGATTAGAAGTCTAGTTGTATCTCCGAGCTCAGAAGCGGTTTGAAGGGCTCGTGCGTGGGAGCTGAGTATCTTAAAATATACGACTGGCAGATGTCCGGAAGCCCAATACTCATACCAGTTAGAAACAATAGCGAAGAAACACAGCACTATATCCGCCAAACTGTATATCAGACAGAACTAAAATGAGCGCCGCAGGCGAAATTTTTGAAGTAGGCCATGACTTTTTTTTGGCAAAACACTACTACCCCGCAACAAAATCTATATAGCTTTTAATGCGGCCCAAGCCCCGAAATTTCAAGACTAAAATTAAGACTAAAATCCGAATGAAATGACGCGACTTCCCAGTAAATAGAGTCTACTATGAAAGGCGCCGCAGGCAAATTCTGTGGAATCCTGTATAATCAGACCGCCTTTCTGATCCCAAATGAAGGTAAGGGTCACTTAGTAGGATCTGCCCGTCTGTCTTTGTACACGACGGTTCCAGAAAAATTTGAGATTTAGCTAGAAGTTGGATAATGTGCTTCATTTCGAGCCTTTCCAAGAAAGAAGTACTGATCATCCAGAAACAAAAAACTGAACACAAAATAAAAATAAAATGACGTGTTGCAATAATCAGACCCGTCATTTAATCTTCTCTCATTGCCCACGAAGCCGCTTTATTTTTTAACGTAGGACTGGAGAATTTTTTTTTTATCATTAAATGCTTTTCTACTAAACTACAAAGGATCTTTACATGAAACTAACAAATTATTGGAAAGGTACGCCGCAAGTAGAATCAGCCGGATTTTTACTTCAATATCGAGAGATACTAGTAGACAACAGATCGTGGTAAAACTTATGTTAAAACTGTGTGCTGCAGGGCGAAATTCAAGATTTGTATTCGGTCGGTCATGGAAGTTTAAATCTAACAATCATACTTATCATTCTGACAAAAGATGATTAACTGAACGGCTAGAAATAGCCTGCCTCTCGAAACATGCGACTAAGAATGCAATTCCAGACGCTCGAGAAAACAGCCGACGCCTCAATAACTAGCCTTACTGATTTTTCCGGGCGCACTGCCAGCCCCATTCAGCTGTTCTGGGTGAGCGCCCAGATGAGCTGAATTTTCATGGTCGGGCGCTCTGCGATCGCCCGTTTTAGCTTTTTTCTTTCTTCGAGGCTTTTTTCTTTCCCCCCACACACACCCTTAGCGACGCCCCTGATCATTGGCCCCTTGGCCAACCAGTAACTACAGCAAGGTCAGTACTAAAGCAAGAACAAATAATCTGATAAACTCTCTGCCTGTGGTCCCATGCAGTCACTGTGGATACGCCGATAAAACTGAGCGGAGCTAGAGGTACATGCTGTGAGGTTTAATTTGGTACCCGTCTACTTGCCTCTTCGCCGTTGCTTATACCAAATGAGAAAAAGGGGGGGGGGGGGTGCCTGCAGGGGTAGAGAACCCGGTCTGCAGTGAGTTAGACGCGACGTTACAATGGCGACAGCCAATCATCTATAAGGACGAATCAGACGGCGTTCGCATTCTTCTGCGTGGTTCGGTGATGTAGCTGTTTGTTGAGGTGATAAAGTATAGCTCCACCGCCGCTCGATTACATCGGGAAGGGTATCAGAATATATTCTACTCAGCACGGGGAGACCAGATTATCTTTTCATGTCACACCATAGAAAACGAAATGGTATACCATTTTTTTCTCAGAGAACCATATGGCGGCCAAAGAGACCATCTCCCTAGCTGAGACACGATTCCTGTCGGAAAAACATGAGCTTCAGTTTGATATGGCCTGGCAGGAAATGTTGAACCAAGCAACCATCCGGGTGATGGATGCAGAGAAATCCAAGGCGGCGAGTGGGAAGGAACACAAGCGGAGGGCAGCTATCTCAGGGGAAGCGGAAAGAAAAGTAAGTACGAGTCGAAATTGCTTATCAGTGCGTATCGAGCACAACGAAACCGACAAAAGAGGAGAAATAACAAAAAGGAGGCAGGACAATAAGGTAAACGTTCGAAGGTCAAGATTTATTGCAGTAAAGCTACATAAATATAATAAATACTAATAATCATAATATAGATTTACTGTTTCTGAAGGAAGCGAGCAATGGGACCAAGACTCTCCATCTCTGCAGGGGTAAGTGCTGGTGAAGCGGTGTCCTCTCTCTTGTATGCTGGCATCCTAGCTGGGGTCTCATAAGGGGCTGGTGCTGGAGCGGCATAGGCGGGTGCTTCATACTTTGGTGCAGCATAGGCTGGTGCCTCGTACTTTGGTGCAGCATAGGCTGGTGTCTCGTACTTTGGGGAAGTGTAGGCTGGTGCCTCGTACTTTGGTGCAGCGTACTTGGGCTTGTTGTACGCAGGTGGTTCGTAGGCACTGGTGGGGTAGGATGGAGCTTCGTAGGTGGCCTTGGGGGTGTACTCATAGGATTTGTGCTTGGGGTAATCGTATGGACGGGCTTGAAGTTTCTTCTTAAGGAGGGCTCTGGCAAGCTTAGGGAACAGTTTCGGGAACGCTACAACAACAGGAACGACGACCGTCTGGGTAGTGACAACCACCACGACAACAACGACTGCCAGTGCCAGCGGGAGTGCTGAAAAGGGATATGGTATCAGTAAGAGAATAAATAGAATAACAGGTTAGCCTAGGAGGAAATCGTTTTATCGCAATTGATCAGAGAAGGACGTCCAGAAATCATAATTTCGCAAAATGTTCAAATCCCTTCCACAAAGTCGAGCAGAAAGAGGAAGATTAATTTTTAGATTGAACAATTAGATTATTTTTTATAAATCCTTGATGTCAGAACTGTAGTTTTGACTAATTCTCTAAATATCTAATTATATGTATGTCTCCCATGTATCTGTATCTGTCCTGTATATCTGACAGTCTAATTTGCGATAGATTTGCATTCAGGGGAGGGTGGTTGGCAGCGGGGGGAGGGGGGATTGCCTATAGACTCCGCAGAGCAGTCTAATTGCTTATTTGTGTATCGGTCACTAAATGAGGAGGTGTAGCTGGAAATACCAAAAATAGTTACTTACCAAGAAGTAGGAGCGGCAGCTTGTTGTACACCTTCGCTACGAAGAAGCTCTCCTCCTCGGCAGCCTCTCCTGACTCAGCCGCAGCAACACCTGTTGGTGCAGCGGCGACGAACTGTGGGTAGGGCTGCATCATCCCTGGAAACGGCAAGCCTCCAAAACCAGCCGCTGGGAATCCAGCTCCACCAGTGAACTGGGCTCCGGCACCACCAGCCAACTGGGCTCCAGATGATGCGCTAAGCTGTGCTGCCATTTCTTTACTTTTCTTTGTTTGCTGAAATGAACTCAACTAAGTAGAGAATGTGAAAGAACTGATACCTTGAACTAGGTTGCTCCCCGTTTTATACCGCGCGTAATCTTCTTACGGCTGGGGCGATGGCGGGTCATGTGGGAGTATTGCATAATTTTTGTTGTAATCCTCTGCGGTAATTAGTAGTGAGACAATAATGATGATACAGAAGTATGGTGTGCTGTAATCTTGGAAATAATGAACTTCCTTTTACAGCATAGAATAGAATAGAATAGAATTTATTGCACAAAATGCCTGGGGCCATGGCAAAAATGGTTGCAAAAAAAACCCACTTAAACGAAGTAATAGAACTAAACTAAGGGAAATTCTCTCTGTGGGCTAAAGCTACCTATATGAACCTTACCAGCCTCTTCAAATCTTGAAAACACGTACTTCCAATAACGTTCATCATCCATACTTAATCATTTATTGTAATTACATTCTCAAAAATCTCCACCCGCAGGTTTCTAGCCCACGGCATTCACACATCAGATGTAACAAATTCTCATTCTCGCTACCACACATAGGGACCAGTACGTCCTAATTTATCACCCAAATATTTCTTCTGTTTTCCCAATGGCAAACAATCAGCCCGCAACTAATTAAAGTTCTTAGATCCACCCACTTAATCCCAGCCTTAAAATAAACATACTTCCTGGCTTATTGCTGATGAAAATTAAGAACAAGGATGTACAGAGGGTCCTGGAGCCCGACAACAAATCTTCCCCCACTACGGAAGTGGGAGTTACCATGAGCTTGCTTATCATTCCTGTTATATGATTTCGATGCCAAGGAGATTATAGCGTTCATGCACACACGCCATCGAGTATCTGTCAGTAATTTTTTTACGGAATGAGACCTTAGCAGGCTTGTCTCTGGAAACGAAGAAAATCTGGTTCTAAAGTAGAACTGTAGGCTTAGCCTACTACACTGTAAACAGCTTCTCCGGTAAAGATTGAAGTTAACTGCAGTATTTGCTACTTGGATTAATCTTGTCTCTACTAAGATAAGATTAACTCGAATTAGATATAAGATTATCTTTTTTTGATTGAGGTTCGATATAGGGGTAAGGAAATATGCTTTAGTTTTTGCCGGACAAGCAGTTCAACCGGAGTCCGGCCGAAACTGGACATTTGGCAGAAGTAATGCAGGAAGTTTCGATCAATTTGGTCAAAGTAGATCTGACGTATAGGGGTAAACACACATGCTGAATCCATATCTGAACTTGGTTTTCTCAGACGACTAGCCATTGGCATTAATCTGTTTCTAAGTTTGGTTGTACAAATGTTCAAGGAGTCTGGCTAAGACCGGATATCTACAACACGCAATTGTCTGGATCAAATATTAAATTTTTGGGATCCCATCGGAACGTTTGGTCTTGTTATCTTTCTTGCTCGAAAATAGTTCTTATTTAGTTTGAGAATGTTTTCAGCCTGAAATATTTTGTTTGATCCTAACCATGAACAGCAACAGCGGGTTGATTTCTATAAAACATTAGGCGATAGTTACATTACATATTTGACGGTGTAAGACGGATAAGTCAGCTAAATTTTGACCCTTTCGATGACCCAATCGAACAGCAAAAACAGCAGGCGTGTCCAGGGTGAAATCACAGCATCAGCTTTAACTCGAACAAATTTTCAGAGAAGAAGTTCAAAAAGTCAGATATTTAGGAAAGAATCTTTACTTGTGTTTCCACAAGTTAATTTTCCAGGTTGCTTGAGCGGCTTGAGGCTGAAGAGGACCCTTGCCAAGAAGGGCCGCAAATTTAGCTCTAAAAAAATAAGCTGCCTTATCCGTTTTGCACCGTCAAATATGATTCGCAATCAACTTGGCTGAAGGAATATCAGTAATACTAGCATTAAGAAGTTCAGGTTTTGAGTCTCCTGCCCCCCCCCCCCCCCGCTAACGGAAGTGGCAAGATAACTTTAGTACTACAGTAGAGGTATGCTTCTCTTCTCTGAACGTTAGTTAACGTTGAACTTGCTGCAACCAGGGGCGTTACGTATTGGGGGGGGGGGGAGGGCGCAATGTTGTCGGTAAAAAATAAACGAGTCGGGCGACGAGCCGCGATTCTTCGTAAAAAGTCGATTTTTTTGTCTTGGAAACAATCGATTTTCTTAAAAACAGTCGGTTTCTCTGAAAATCGTTCTGTTTTCGTCAAAACAGTGTGTTTTTCTGCCAAAATAGTCGTTTTTTCTGCAAAAACAGTCAGTAAAAATAACCAGCCAGTTGGTAAATACCTTGCTCCCACCCTCAAACATTTTGGCTAGTAACGCCTCTGGCTGTAATGAAGGTCAACTAACAGTCAGCCACAGTAGCTAGTTAAGGGCTCCTAGGAATACCCGAAAGGGTGTTTTAGGACACCGTTTTACCATGTATCCCAAAACCGCACAGTTGAAACTAACGTTCAAAGAAGTTTCCTGTACCGTCCCTCTACGCGATTAAATGGAGAATGAAGACTGGGAGAAGAAACTGTAGGCTTTATTTCGTATGAATCAATATCGATCCTATCCAAGATCCAGACGACTTCTTGAGAGACACCCCTACCAGAGATGGGCGAATCCGAGTTTGAAAGGATTCAAATCCGAATCCTGGGCTAGGTACGAATCCGATTCCGAATCCACCATTTCATGCTGTTTGTTCGAATCCGACCTTAACAAAAATCAAATCTTGAACATAGGTTATAGTTTAAAAATCAGAGATGATAAAAAAGTGATCTCGAAGGGAATCAGAAAACGTGACAGATCGCTGAGGATGGTTGGTGATGGAGACCAAAAAGTTGTAGCGATTGCCTGTAAAAATTAGGAAAACGGAAACTAAAGGATGTAGAATAGAAATTTTAGCGGATTAGCAAGATTGAGGGTTTGGAATCCGACCGGAATTCGAATCTCTACCCATAGGTATACCGGTTCACGCTCTCTTCTGAAATAGAAGAAAGAAAATTCTGTCTTTTACGAAAATATTAACGCCTGTTTCCCTTACCGTTCTCTGTAACGTAATCTCACTCGCGACCTGCGGTTCCGGTCATACTGTCGCATGTTTCAGCAGTACCCCCCCCCCCACAACATGCTGGTTCTCGGTCATTTTATTCTTCTAAGCGTCTCTAGGTATGGTTTATATCTGATCTCTTTGCAGGTGCAGCTGTTAGAAAAGGATTTGAAACGCCAAATTTCTAAATCAAGGCTTTATTTCCTCCAAAAGGAACAAGTGAACCGGGTTCTGATTGACCAGAAGGAGAAAGTACAGATGCTTCGAGAAGCAGTTGGAGCTGCCAAACGGACGTACTCCCAAGGAATGCATAATTTAGAGGTTAGTTGTGTCTTACTTCTCTTGATTAACGATTCCTGGCTACATTAGAGGCAAGAACAAATAATCTGACAGAACCTCCGTCTCCTTATCTCTGTATTATGGCTATGCGGAGTCAAATATTTCCCCATACCCTGTCCGCTACGAACGAGCGTAGTTTACTCAGGGTTGCCACATCAAAAATATTTAGAGAGTGACTTTTGGCCCGAAACAGAGAGTGAATTAGGAGTGAAATTTATTTTCATGAAATGTTCACTTTTGGCCGGAATCGCCTGTGTAAAAATGACACATCGTAATTTTACTTTCATGAAAAAAACTTGCATGGTCGGAATCCTTGCTGCAAAAATGACACATTCGGTCATCTTCTGAAATAGAGTGATTTTTGTGTCCTACGTAGGACAAGAGTGACAAAAACAAAATAGAGTGACAATTCACACTATCGTGCGACATGTGGCAACCGTGAGGTTACTAGCTTCGCGCCACATCACGTTTCGTTACTCTACAAATAGCTAAATCGCTGTTAAGTCGCTGGTGAGGAAAAGTAGGAATCAAAGCTGATTGGTTCTACGGACGCGCTCCAGAGCGGGTCAGCGCGCGGAGTACGCCTCCTGCCAGTGCCAGCCTCCTACTCTATTTCTTGTGCGATAAGCAAGGACGAAGACGGAAGAGGAGTAAACGTGTATCATCATTAGCTCAAAGCTAGAGTAAATACGTCTAGGTCGGCTTAGTTTTGTCGGGGTTTTCCGACTAAAGACAGAAGTTCTATCTGATTATTGTGTTGCGAGAGCAACACTTTGGTTTTGTCCTCGTTTTTTTTTTTTTTTTTTTTTTTTTTTCCTATGACTCCGATTTCATTTTATTCCTGGTAACTGAGAAGGGTCTAACCTGTGCGGTTTTTACGGAAAGTGTGGACCTTAGGCCGGATTGACGAATATGACATTACATTTTGGAAAGCTCCGTAGAACTCTTGCCTGGGGCCAATAAGGATGGTTTTTGCTTGTCATCGAGCCAGAGCCTACGGTTTGCGAAGTGAAGTGGAGTTGTATAGCCTATGTCAGAGAGGACTATCTGAAGTTGTGTAGCGAACCTTTCGTTTCATCAAAAGATGTTTCTGCTTTCGAGTGGAAAGCTCCGTTCTAGCACGCAAGCAGGCAGGCACCAGTTTCAAATTGAAGATGGACTAAAATCTATAAGTGTTAAATATATGCGGCAGTTACCCGGCCCCACAGCCAACATATCTTCTTTGAGTGATAAATAGAAAAATCTACAGAGACAAAAAAGTGGCTTTTTCCCAAGGGTCCGAAAGTGCTGCCATCTATTGTTTCTGTCTGTCTGCGACGATTTCAGCTGAGTTTATAATTTTTTTTTTTTTTTGCACTTTGGTTTGTGGTAGAGTAACGGTATCAGATGTGCCTCTTAAACTTTAAAAGTTCTCTCATTGCTAAAGAAACTAGAGCTTATCCTTTGCTCCTTTCTAAGTCGTGACGTTAGAAAGTTGGCCTACGGCAAAGAGTCAACTTTTGAACTAAGACAGGTAGAATTTTTTTTTCGACGGCAATCGATAGCCATTGATGGGCTGATCAAAGTATATGTCATCCATTTTTTGGTACAAAAATTCCTTCATGAGATACACCAGTTTGAAAATTTCAAAGGGGTTGACAACTTCATAGTAAGGTACATTGAAACCAAAAATAGGCGATACCAGTTATGATGCATATAGGGGACTTTTAAGCAACAGTCGACTGTTAGCCCATAATCATCTTCGGTAATGAGGGGTTTGCAGCTTTTGCTAGTTGGTATACCTGTTATTTGTTTCCTGTGTATTCGATGGTAAGAACAATTTGGTTCCCAATGGGAAGATATGCAAGGGACTTGTAAGTAATAATCGGCTGTTATGCTACAATCATCTTCTGCGATGATGGGTTTGCAGCTTTTGCTAGCTGGTGTACCCATTATTTGTTTCCGGTTAACTTAATGTATATCACGGGAGAGGGACTTGTAAGTAGGAATCGGTTCACGAGGGGTTAGGAATTTTTGCAAATGGGTGCACATTGTATTCGATTTCTATAAATCTGACGGTAAGAAAGTTTGTGTCGATGGTCTATCAATGTAACCGAGGATTAACTGTTTACACAACGGATACAAACGAAAATGTAAAGCAATGAGGTAGTTTCATAATAATTAATAGTGTCATCTATGGTATTTTAATCCTGAAAAGTTACGGATAGCTTTCTATTACCAACTAGATTATACAAGTCACGATGTCTACGATTGAAAAGGATAAAGTACAATTGACTGCAAAGTTAATTTAGTCCCTTCTTCCTATATTATTTTGTTGTTGTTTTTACAACGCTGAAGAATACCTTTTGATCATATGATTAATTTTTTTAGAACATCCCGTTTAAAAAGCTTATGCTATAATCATCTTCAGCGATGAGGGGCTTGCAACTTTTGATAGCTGGTATATCCATTATTTGTTTCCGGTGAATTTGATGTCAATCACGGGAGACGGACTTGTAAGTAAGAATCGGTTCACGAGGGGCTAGAAATTTTTGAAAATTGGTGCACATTGTATTCGATTTCTGTAAATATGACAGTAAGAAAGTTTGTATCGATGGTCTATCGCTATAACCTAGGATTAACTGTTTACGCAACGGGTACAAACGATACGGTAATGTAAAACAATAAGGTAATTTTGTAATAATTAAAAGTGTCATCTATGGTATTTAAATCCTGAAAAGTTACGGATAGCCTTATAATATCAACTAGATTATATAAGATATTGTTCCAAGTTTTCATCCGTCACGATATCTACGATTGAAAAGGATAAAGTTCGACTTCGACGGCAATCGGTAGCCGCTGATGAGCTGATCAAAGTATATGACATCCATTTTTTGGTAAAAAAAATTCCTTTATGAGATACACCAGTTTGAAAGTTTCAAGGGGTTGACAACTTCAGTAGTAAGATACACACTGAAACCAAAAATAGGCGATACCAGTTGTGAGACTTTTAGGGGACTTGTACGCGACAGGTGACTATTAGCTCATAATCATCTTCGGCAATGAGGGGTTTGCAGCTCTCGCTAGTTGGCGTACCTGTCATTTGATGAACAATTTGGTTCCCAAATGTAAAACTTGCAAGGGACTTTTAAGTAATAATCGGCTGTTATGCTACACAAATCTTCAGCGATTATGGGTTTGCAACTTTTGCTAGTCGGTGTTACCCATTATTTTTATCCGGTGAACTTGATGTCTATCACGGGAAAGGGACTTGTCAGTAGAATCGGTGCACGAGGGGCTAGAATTTTGTGCAAATTGTTGCAAATTGTATTCGATTTATATAGATCTGACGGTAAGAAAGTTTGTATCGTTGGTCTATCGCTGTAACCTAGGATTTACTGTTAACGCAACGGGTACAAACGATACTGTAATGTAAAACAAGGTAGTTTCGTAATAATTAATAGTGTCATCTATGGTATTTTAATCCTAAAAAGTTACGGATAGCTTTATAATACCAACTAGATTATATAGGATATTATTCCAAGTTTTCATCCGTCACGATGTCTACGATTGAAAAGGATAAAGTTTAACTGACTGCAAAGTCAATTTAGTCCCTTTTTCCGATATGCTTTTGTTGTGGTTAGGGCAATCGATAGCCCTTGAAGAGCTGATCAAAATATATGCCATCCATTTTTTTGAACAAAAATCCTTCATGAGATAAACCAGTTTGAAAGTTTCAGGGGGTTGACAACTTTAGGAGTAAGGTACACACTGAAACCAAAAATAGGCGATACCAGTTGTGAGACATGTAAGGGACTTGTAAGCAACAGTCGACTGTAAGCAACAGTCGACTGTTAGCTCATAATCATCTTCGGCAACGAGGAGTTTGCAGCTTTTGCTAGTTGGTATACCTGTTATTTGTCTCAGGTGTATTCGATGGTAAGAACAATTTTGTTCCCAATTGTAAGACATGCATGGGACTTGTAAGTAATAATCGGCTTTTATGCTATAATCATCTTCAGCGATGAGGGGTTTGCAACTTTTGATAGCTGGTGTATCCATTATTTGTTTCCGGTGAATTTGATGTCAATCACGGGAGAGGGACTTGTAAGTAAGCACGAGGGGCTAGACATTTTTGAAAATTGGTGCACATTGTATTCGATTTCTGTAAATATGACAGTAAGAAAGTTTGTATCGATGGTCTATCGCTATAACCTAGGATTAACTGTTTACGCAACGGGTACAAACGATACGGTAATGTAAAACAATAAGGTAGTTTTGTAATAATTAATAGTGTCATCTATGGTATTTTAATCCTGAAACGTTACGAATAGCCTTCTTCCGATATTGTTTTGTTGTTGGTTTTACAACGCTAAAGAACATCTTTTGATTATGAGATTATTCTTTTTAGAACATACCGTTTTAAAAGCTTCGATAAGTTGACAATTTCAGCATTTAACCGACAGCGAAGAAACAAAACCAAAGTGTTGCTCTCGCAACACTTTAGCCGGCGAAGCCGGACAAAGGTTGCCGCAACACTTCACGTTGCCCGGGCAACGTAGGTCTAGTTCTTTCTTGGTAGAGGTATGTTTATGTGAACAGTTACTTTAATGTGAACAGTGCAGTTTTAGGCTAAATGGTAGAATGAAGATCGAAAATACCTATCCAGGTGTTTTCACATGCCCTTAATTACTGACTTAGGCTAATTAGTGGTTAGCTTTAGACACAGGAAGTGCATGAATGGCATAGTCCAATGTCAACAAACGTTCAGATAAGCATACCTGTACTGTGGTTCAGTTAGAAAACCATCATTTAGCCCAACAAGGAAGTCCCAAGCAATAGCCTATCGTTCTTTTTGTAACAAATACATATTGATAATTTAATTTTCATTCTTCCTTTTGAACAGGGAGAGAGAGAGAAAAAATGCAAAGGCAGTAAGAACACAGGAAAAAAACAGCACAAACAAACGAAAAGTAAAAAAAATTCGAGAGATTCCCTGCTCAAGCGTAGTCTGCATCCGCCCGCCCTAAGCTTTGTATAGCTAGGATAATTGTGAAAAAGACAGAAAAACTAATGACAATTTCGTTTAGATTATTTCTGAGCAAATCCACGAGAAACGGGCGATTTCTAGAAGTCACCAGCTCGAACACCCACCGGAAAGCGACTACCCAGCTTTAGACTACGATCTGGATAAGTGCGAAGTTGAGAGTTACAGGTAAGCCTCATGTTCGAATGGGTGCGGAAATGAAGTGGGGGACTTGCGTATGCAGCTAAAGGGTATGCCGTACTTGTGCAACAAATCCGCATTCTTCAGTGATCGCTCCGTTCATTCGTTGCACTCCTGGCTGTCTCTGCGCGTTTTGGTCTTACCAGTGACGTCACTAGAACCTGCCTCCCGAGTTAGTCTGCACCGGTTAGCACTAAAAGCCAGGCTTCACCTTCCAGATTACCGGACGTCCGGGGCTTCCGCATGGTCAAGCAAACCCTTCCAGATTTTCATGATAATGACAGCTAAATTTGCTGTTCTTCAAAATTTCATAGATGTCCCCTTTACATTTCAAATATCTCTTGCATCCCAGTCACGACGGTCAATCACTTTCGCTTTCTTCCCCCATTTGCATAAATGTAGTGTCTCTCGAATGGGTTGCCTCTATGCACCTTCCAGACATCCGGAATCTGGGGTGTCCAACACCCCGGGCTTCGAGACGTTTTTGGCCTGGCTTTACCTTCCAGATCCGTCTCGTCGAAAACGGCTGTCTGGAATCCGGAAGAAAAATCTAGAAGGTGAAAACTTTCTAACGTCTTTAACCAGACGTTGGTTAAGTCCGGCCTTCACCTCCCGGAACTTCCGGAATCTGGGGTTCCAGATTATTCTTTTACGTCTTCTGTAAATTGCATCTGAAATAAGAACCGGTCCAAACGTATATCAAAATAATCCGAAAAAAAAACGGGCTTTTGATCTTCCAGATTTCCGGAATTCCTAAGTATCGCAGAAGAAATTAAAAAAAATCTCGAAAAATCTAGGAACCCAGATTCCGAAAGGTGAAGACTCACCTTTACTCCGAAAACTGGTTGTCAGATTGGAGAGCAGTGAATGCAAAAACGCGTTATGTGAGCAATCACCGGACAACCAACGCAGCTATTGTCTCTCTCTGCCGGAAACATGAGATCTTGTGACACGCGGGTAAACGGGTTGGAAGGAAACTTTGGAGGTGACAACTACTGTTGGAAGGGGATGCATACAGGACACAGGTTCGAGATGCTCTTCTATAGCTGCGTTCTTTGTCGCGGGAATTCTCACCGGTGGTCTCCGGTTATTCTTATAAGGCCTTTTTGCATCCACCGGTGACTACTCACCAGTCTTATAACACGTTTTTGAACTAACCGATGTCCGGTTTTATCTCACCGGTGCGGACTAACCAGAACCTGCTCGGGAGCCTGGCTTTACCGAGAAGTCAGCAAATTTTCGTCAATTGACGGGGTTTCGCGCAAAACCCAGAATTTAGGTCGTTTTTGCACTCACCGGTGACTACGCACCGGTGAAGCAAAAAATGCGTTTCAAGAGAAGAACCAGAAACCGGTGACAAAATATCAGAGACAGCCTCGAGTGCAACGAACGCAGCTTATGTGTGTTATGAAGAATAAATTGTACGAAAGCTGGAGAAAGGGATCGAGGTAGAGTATGCTCTGAGAGCATTTTCCTCGCACCTGACAGCCGAACGGGATTGGAGGCCAACAGGGTTGGCGGGTGACAGCGACTGTTCGAAGGGTGTGCACACAGTTTTTCGAAGACGCCCATCTAGGTGTGATACGAAGAAGGAGTGGAACGAAGGCCAGGAAATGGGGTTGGAGGGAGGGCGTACCATTGGAGCATTTTCGTTTGAACGGAATTGAGAGAAAGGACAAAGCTGAGTATCGCAATATTTCTTAGGTCCTGTTTTCTGGGGTACGCCATAAGTATTCGGGACTGGATTTTACTATGAGAGTGTGCAGTTGGAGGTTTGGACACGCTTAGAGGACTCGCTTCTCGCACCTGACAGCCGAACGGGATTGGAGGCCAACGGGGTTGGCGGGTGACAGCGACTGTTCGAAGGGTGTGCACACAGTTTTTTGAAGACGCCCATCTAGGTGTGATACGAAGAAGGAGTGGAACGAAGGCCAGGAAATGGGGTTGGAGGGAGGGCCTACCATTGGAGCATTTTTCGTTTGAACGGAGTTGAGAGAAAGGACAAAGCTGAGTATCGCAATATTTCTTAGGTCCTGTTTTCCGGGGTACGCCATAAGTACTCGGGACTGGATTTTACTATGAGAGTGTGCAGTTGGAGGTTTGGACACGCTTAGAGGACTCGCTGGATATACTGAATGGCAAACTGAACGTTATAAACCTCTTAGATTTTGGAAAGAATAGTAGCCCGTTGGATTATTCGACGTATTTCGCCGACAAGCGGTTTCTCTTGGACTTCAATTTTTTTTTTACGTTTTGCTACTGAATCCAACCCATCCAGACGTTTTGTGGGTAGGATATTGTACGAACGTACTTTTTAATAACAATAGTCTACTTATGACCCATGATACACTAAAAGAGAAAATGACGGAGTATAACTGAAGAAGAAAAATAATCATACAGAACAGTATCCTGACAGTGCAAAACCGGTACGTCAGCTTAAATTTTGTTAGAGCTATATTTGACAAGTTCATTTTCCGGTTAGAGCGGCTTGAGCCTCAAGAGGACCCTTGCCAAGAAGGGCGAAATATAGCTTTAATAAAATTCAGCTGGCATATTCGCTTTGCACTCTCAAACATGAGCCTCGTTTTTGTTGCAATAGCGCTGCCGCATCGCTGCTGCAGCACTTCTTTGCTTTTGCATAATATGCGTTTTTGGATTCACTTTCTTCTTGGTTGAAGCGGCAGCGCTGCAGCATCTTGCAGGGAAGCACGGACTTGGTCGGGGAGAAGTCCGTGATTCTCGAGAAGCGCTGCCGTCTTCCTCGGAAGCGCTGCAGTGCAAACACGGATGTAGAAAGAATCAGTCCGGAACCGGCCGAGAAGCGGACCTGCAGCATGCAACAAAAACGAGGCTATGATTCGCAGTCAGCTTGGGCTGAAGGAATATGTACGGAACAGTATACTAACGTAATACATAATAAGACATCTTCTAACCAGTTAACTGAATGATAGGCCTAAAGAAAAACAGGAAAAAACAATAATAATCCCCCCCCCCCTCACAAACAAAGAAAAGACAACCAATAAAACAAAAGACTAGACCAAGTTTTAACTATTTCTTACCTTTTCCTCCCCTTGCTCTGACCAAGCACCTACAAGAGAAAAGGCAATATATAGCAGCAGTATATTGTAACGCAAATATACAGTTGTATGGAGCTGAGTGAATGGAGAAAAGAAGAGTATGGTGTGCGTGTATTTGACGAAGAGTGGGTAAAACGAATTTTTAAGGATGAGTGTTTTGCTGGTATAAAGAAAATGGGGCGATTTTTGAGGCTGGCGATGGAACACAGAAGTAGGTTTTTGGAATAAGTAAAACAAATTAAAAGGAAAAGAGTGTTATTATATATTAGTGTTTTTTTTGGGTTTTTTTTTCGTCTCAAATTTTTGCCATGGCCCTCGGGCTGCTTATAGCAATAAACTACCTATAGCAATATACACTATATACTATACAATATAGCAAGCAGTATCGACACATTACAAACGCAACACTATTAACATTAATAACATAATGCAAGCACAGCAAGGCAGTATTCAGCACTGACGATCATCACTAAGGTGGAACAATGCAAGACACTTCTTCGCCTTAGTTTTTGAAAGGAAAGTAGGATCTTGTGGGGAAGAAAGTAGCCGATTTCGCTGTTTGAAAGTTTCCTCTTGGAAGCAACTTTCCTAAGAAACGATTGACGTCATTGCTGGTAATTGAAGACTGCTGTCGTCATCGCGTTCCTTGTGATACTTGGTATACCTGTCTGGAATGAGTAAAGGGGCTTCATATATGAAGTTTCTGCCTAAAACCAACTCCTCTCTACTCTGTATTTCGTGGCACCTACAACATTTCCATCCGCGAGGATGTTGTAAAGACGGACAGAAGGAAAGCCACATACGTCCACTTCCTTCAGTTTGCTGCTTGCAAGTGCCTTAGCCCTTTGCTAGCTTCCTGAATACAGTTGGCGACGCCGGGATTCTTAAACTCTGGTCATGCGCATAAATGAATCGTCAATGAATAACTTAGAAATATCCCAATGTGAGATTTGTTAGTATTAGCATGTAATAAGCTCATCCTTAGGGATATTTTGAATGTCTCTTTTAATTTTATTCCTGTTCTTGCCGAGTCGCTGTTTAGGAGGAAAATATTTAATGCTTGAAATATGTGCTGGTAGGCTATTGATGGTGACCGGCAAGAGAGGGTTCGTTTTTATCAAGTAGAAGCTACAAATAGATGGATAGATAGCTATTTATTGAAGCCCTTGGGCCATGAACAAAACAATGCAATATTTGCATCAAGTTGGCTGCTGTCAATGAAACAAGAGCTAGAAGCTCATATGGCACTTGCAAGGCTGGGTAAATTTTTTTTCTTTCAGATCTCTAGTTCGCACTTGTCAAAACTAACAATATCATATGTAGGCTACAAGTACGTAGCCTACATACTTGTACTTTTCTTGGTTATGTGGTAAAAAAATGCACCAATCCTGCATACGATTTTTGGGGCACGGGTTTTGATACGGACTTTCTGAGTTCCGTAGATGAATTAACCTGAGCTGTGCCAAACAAATGACGGAGTAACAGTATTCACTTCAGGGAGTCTGGGCTGTCTGGCCAACAGCATTTGAAACAACGAGTCACGCGGTCAGTTTGCAGGTTTCAGCCGCGGAGGGAACTCCTCCTTTATCGGTTTTGCCGCAGTAGCTCGTGAAATGTTTAAACTCGTAATTTTCGGCCCGTCCGTCTGTCTGTAAACATATGAGAAAAAAAAAACAGGCATGTCGAGTTTCATGTTGCCAAGAAATGTAGGGACGAAAGTTGTCCAGTGTAAAGTGACCAGACACGGTAAAAATGAGAAAAGAAAAACTAGGCATGTCGATTCTTCATGTTGCCGGACGAAAGTTGTCCAGTGTAAAGTGACTAGACGCGGTAAAATATGGACACCCTAAAGTAGGAAACGATGAAATTTATCTGAGATTAATAATCCAGCCGGAATTATCTAGCCAGTAACTTTCCCGCAACTCCAGTTGACCTCTTCTGGTTTCTCAGACTCATATTTCTGCCGAATTTCTGCCAAGGCGTTATTTAAACCGTATCGTTTTGGACCAATAGAAATCTTTGATAAATGTCACAAAAATTAGTCAGAGGCGTCATTTCGCTGAAATCTAAGGGGGAGGGGGGGGGGGGGGCTTTGAAACTTCAACGTAAACCTTACATAGGTGAGACTGAGAATTCTTGAGTGATCAACAACATATAAAAGTAAACATTATATTCACGAAGGCTGATGTAAAAAATTATTTTGTATAAAAAGCATATACATAATACATATTCGGTTCTGCCCCTTGTCAACTAGTGTTTTTTCATTGGTAACTCTGGTCCCCCTTGGGAAGCCATGGGGGCAGCCCCTCCGTCCTAACAGACGCCCTTGAAATTAGTTCATTCAGTGGTTCAGGCGTTAACAGAAGCTGTTTTTGCAGGTCTTCCTACTTGTCCAGCGCAACTGACGACGGTGATAGCATCAGTTTGGCCTCTTCTGCTGGCGGCTTGAGCACTCCTGCTTCTAAAAGGAGCGATACAGTAAGCATTGTCCCTATCTTTTGCCCAGACCTTGAACGTGTTTGCCTTTGAGCATCAAGCCCGCGAATACAATTCCCGCGTTAGATAAAGTGGCTTGTTAAATGTTATAGACCCGCTTCCCGGAATATAATTACCTCTGTGCTCCTGGTCAGATTAATCGCTTAGGAGGAGGGGTACCGCCCTGCTTCGAATGACCATCCTGCGGAACTTTTTTTTCCCCCGCTGTCTCTATCACTGGTGACCCTGAGTCTCATTTCCTTTTAGAGTGTAATGTCCCAGTCCCGGTCCCGACCTTCCTATACGCTGTCAAAACTTTGACAACATTTAACACTAACTTACGCGTCGTGGTTTTAAATGTTATCGAAGATGAGCAGAAAATTTATGTTATGTTTGTTTTTAGCAATATGTTTACGCGGAACATAACATATTAACCGATTTTGTGCATTATGTCTTACGGAAAGATAACAGAAGATTAGCAACATTTAACACTGAGTTGCGCGTCGTGGTTTTAAATGTTATCGAAGATGAGCAGAAAATCTGTGTTATGTTTGTTTTAGTAATGTGTTTCCGGGAAACATAACATATTTACCGATTTTATGCATTATGTCTTACGGAAAGATAAAAGATTGTCAATATATGACACTGAGTTGCGCGTCGTGGTTTTAAATCTTATCGAAGATGAGCAAAAAGTCTGTGTTATGTTTGTTTTTAGTAATATGTTTTTGGGAAACATAACATATTAACCGATTTTATGCATTATGTCTTACGGAAAGATAAGAAGATTGACAACATTTAACACTGAGGTGCGCGTCGTGGTTTTAAATATTATCGAAGATGAAATCTATGTTATGATTGTTTTTAGTAGTTTTCGGGAAACATAACATATTGACCGATTTTATGCATTATGTCTTATGGAAAGATAACAGGAGATTGACAATATTTAACACTAAGTTGCGCGTCCTGGTTTTAAATTTTATCGAAGATGAAATCTATGTTATGATTGTTTTTAGTAGTTTTCGGGAAACATAACATATTGACCGATTTTTATTCATTACGTCATATGTAAAGATAACAGAAGGTTGACGACATTTGACACTAAGTTTAACACTAACGCGTCGTGGTTTTAAATGTTATCGAAAATGAGCAGAAAGTCTGTGTTATGTTTGTTTTTAGTAATATGTTTTCGGGAAACATATCATATTAACCGATTTATGCATTATGTCTTACGGAAAGATAAGAGAAGACTGGCAACATTTAACACTTAAGTTGCGCGTCGTGGTTTTAAATGTTATCGAAGATGATCAGAAAATCTTATGTTTGTTTTTAGTAATATGTTTTCGGGAAACATAACATGTTAACCGATTTTATGCATTATGTCTTACGGAAAGATAAGAGAAGATTGACAACATATAACACTGAGTTGCGCGTCATGGTTTTAGATGTTATCGAAGATGAGCAGAAAGTCTGTGTTATGTTTGTTTTTAGTAATATATTTTCGGGAAACAGAACATATTGACCGATTTATGCATTATGTCTCACGTAAAGATAACAGAAGATTGACAACATTTAACACAAGGATGTGCATCTTGTGTCAGGTGTGATCAAATTTCTGACAGTGTATCAGGCACAGTTCTTTTCGAAACCCCCAACTTTGAGGTTCGGATCTCGTTTTCATTTTGACTTGTTCAGCCTAGAAACTACAAAAGGCCGCGCCAGAGAACGTCCTACTAGCAGTCGCCCAAACAGCACAGATAAATTAAAAGTTCATTGAGCTAAGATAAGGTGAGTTAATTAAAGTTAGTGAAAACGGTAAAACAACGCAAATAGCATAAAAGCATCAGACATGTACAGTGGCATGCACAAATGACGGTTTGTGAAGTGACTATAATGATCTGTAAACAAAAAATAAGGAACACAAATATTTATACAAAATAATAAGTAGGCTAAACAGTTGAACCACCTGGTCCAGCACTCAAGTGCATAACTTAGTAAACAAACAAGTTCTTTAAGAACTGATCGGAGGGTGAATGTTGCTCCTAGAATACAGATCACAAGGGACGGAACTATACTGTCAGTATAACAGATAGCACAAGGATGCGCAGTTTTAGCAGACAGCACTTGGGGTGTAATCTGTTGTGATTTTGAAAACGTTATGCATTAAATGTTATGCATAACACGCATTGTCAGGAACAGCCGAAAACGCCGAAAAAGCATCATCTGACTTTTTTGTTTGTCGTCGTGATATCGGAAAAGTGAGCAGATGTGTTTTTTCGGCTCTTCCTTGCAAAGCTTGTGTTTCATAACATTTAATGCATAACGTTTTCGAAATCACAACGGAATTACATCCCAAAAATTTGTGACAGTGCAACTGTGATTTGCAGTCCGATCTCTAACTATAAATCATTGATTATTCCTGCCATGGTTGACAAGTAACATGCCCCTTTGTCCTCACTGTAAAAAGTTTTTCCGTGTAAAGATTAAAGTTAACTGCAGTATTTGCTACTCGGATTATCCTTATCTCTACGCAGATAAGATTAATACCAAATAGAGATAAGATGAATCCGAAATACTGCAGTTAACTTTAACTTTATACGGAGAAACTTTTTACGGTGCTTACCGGCTATGTGTAAATGACGATATAATCTTCTTTTCAGTCTTCGGCTTACTGGTCAAACGGCCGAGACTCGGTTTTGGATCAGATGAGCAAACTCAGCATCGATGGCCAGTCAGAAATTTCCGTTCTTCCCGCCATGTTTTTCCAGCGTCGCGAAAAAAAGGACGAGCGGCGAAGCAGAAGCGACGGGTATCTCACACTGACGTCTGATGAAATGTACAAAGCAAACGTCCCGACGAAAACGGACGAAGTGGAAGGCAACGTCAGCAATACTCAGTGATTGAAGTTGATCTTAAGCGTTAAAGGTATCGTCGATATCTCTACATGTCCCATGATTTAACTAACGTATATACGCGTGCCAGAATGTCGCAATCCAATCCGACATCTGCTATACACGAAATTCGGATTGGTTGGAATTACATTGGAAATTTCTCTCGCATTTGATTAAGTTACTTGACCAGAGAGTCCGATAAGATTTCGCGCGAAAAAAATACGCGTGCCCGAATGTCGCAATCCAATCCGAAATCTGCTGGATTCGAAATTTGGGTTGTTCGGAATTACATTGGAAATTTGTTTCGCAATCAGACAGTCCGATGAGATTTCCCGTGAAAAAAATACGCGTGCGAAATTCGCATCCCTTTCCGGAAACATGCATGCGATGGCGTCAAAATTTCAGACCGAAGGAGGAATTTCGCATCCGCCAGCGAAAATTGGACGGTGTGTACATGTACCTCTAGCATCGGGAAATTTCATCGTCCTTGTGTGTGCAATGAGTGCATTTTTGGGATCCTAAAACGTAAGTGACGGGATACCTATGATTTCGTAAAAGTCCAGGTCAAAATACAGGTCAAGTTTGAAGATGGCCTCTGCAGCCCTACATTTGGGTTTGGGGGAAGGGTTTAAAATGAAGGGGCGAAAACAAAATATTTTTTAAAAGCAGATGAGATAGTCATGAAAATTATGTTCTCCCCGGACAATTAGCTCACCGGGAATCCGGCAAGAACCGGAAAATTTATAAAAGTAAAAGTTTAATCTGAAGTTGACTAATTGAAAGGGAACATGTTTGATTTAACTGAAGTTTAATCTGAAGTTGATTAATTGAAAGGGAAAAGGTTTGATTTAACGGTAAGAACATACGATGAATCTGAATATGAAAATTGTTTTATCACCGGACAAGTAGTTCTCCAGGAATCCGGCCGAAAACGAAAATTTGGCCGAAGTAAGGCAGGAAGTTTTGATCAGTTTCGACAAAGTAGATACCACGTAGGGTCTAGGGGTAGACACAAATGCTGAATCCATATCTGAACTTGGTCTTATCAGATGATTACCACTGGCCTTAATATGTTAAAGCTAGTCTGGATGAAATATTACATTTTTGGGATCCCATCGAAACCTTTGGTCTTATTTTTATCGAGAGCTGTCAGTTCTCTGCCAGTTTCCGCAAGTTTCAAGCTTCGAAAGTTCACCCTCTGTTGTTCATTCCAGTACCTTTCCACTGTATCGAATTTCATGTTTCCATGGTCATAATATGCCCTGCGGCATTTACTCCGAGATTAAGTTTGAGGGTTTTGTCGCGTTCCCACTGAAAATGAGGACCGAAAAGGGTTTGCGCAATCGTTTGTGTAGCCCACAACTCTGTTTCGTGGCCCTTTTGTGGCTCGAATTTGACAAACAAGTCTCGAGTTGATTTTCGAACAAATAAATTAGGGATCTTTCTAGTACAGAACGGTAAGGTTATATTTAAGTTGTTTTTTTTTCAGTCATTTATTTATTATCCACGAGTTTCAACTTGTGGGTCGAGTGTGTCACACACCGCTTGTTTCCATGACGGATATTCGGTAATTTGGGAAACACAAATATGCGGAGGAAAAAGTTTGATGCCTGAATGTTTTAATACGCCCTGACATGCATTAGTATTCCTTCAGCACTAGCTGTATGCCAATCATTTTGTGGCGCTAACCGGACTTGTCAGCTGAATTTTTTATTCGGCCCTTCTTGCCAAGGTCCTCTTCAGGCCATATACAAAGTTTTGAAACTTGCAGTCGCACCGGATACAAATTTCAGCTTACTAATTCGCTTAAAAAAACACGTCTTGCATATACCTAGACAAATACATCGTGTCGTACCGTTTTCCAAGACGTCTTGACTTTTTTGGATTAGCTGATGCTGCATTAGTTGCGCTTTCGTAAATACCATGGTATCTGATACCACTGTCTAAAGTCGCGTTTGCAGTTATCGTGGTATCTGGCCAGTTATCGTGGTATCATATATTTAGATACCACGGCCCGACCGTGGTAACTGGTCCTGGTATCTGAAAAGTCATCTCACTTTCATCAAATTTTGTCAGATTGGCGAGAAAGAAGTTTAGCACTTCGTGATGTAACTGGATATCTGTTTTTCTTTTGGGATGACTTTTGAAAAGTGCAATTTCGGCAATAGTCGTTTTTGCAGAGCACCGTAGATCAGATACCCCGATAACTGCAAAAGATGACTAATTTCAGATCCAGTTACCGTGGGAACAGATACCATGGTATCAGCAAAAACGCAACTATTGACACTCTGCGTAAAATCCGAGCGTTTTTACGCCCTTATTTTTCCAGTATTCTTTCAGGCATAAAATCGAGTAGCCTATTTTGAATACGTTCACATATACGCAGAGTATAAAACCAGCATGAAAGATAGATAAAAAAAAATTGCCTCTTTGTCGCACTAGTTATTAATGCCATAAGTTCCACGGCTTGCACATAATCAAACGTAAGACCGTAAAAGCCCACCTGGCACGGTATAAGAACCCTGAGGACGTTAGATTGCCCAGTAAATTAAGGGCTTTGTCGCTCACTCTTGATGCCGTTAATATGGAAGGAAGATATATATTTGTTTTGGGGGAATTCGGCTGAGTAATGGACGAAGCGCTTGCTTCTAACATGTAATTTCTTGTCGGAAACTATTTTGCGGTGTCTCCTCTTAAACTGTGGAGGTGTGGTCGAACATGCGTTTGACAGACCGCAATTTTTTTGATTTGCTGAACGGTATGGACAATCAGAACACCATGGAAGTGACCATTGTGGTTTTAAAGATTATCAAAAATGTACAATCAATTGGACCACAAAAGTTACGATTGTTTGAGAAAACAGTGTGGGATTTGAAGGTAGTATCGTGATATATTTGGTTGAGCCATAACTGATATGCCTTTGTTGTATGTGAAGGCTGCGTTAAAACGGTGTAAACCCTCTTGGTATCTCTCTCACTAGTTGCGTTTTTGCAGATACTATGGAATCTGATACCACGGTGTAAAGTCGTTTTTGCAGTTATCGTGGTATCTGATATTCAGATACCACGGTCCGACCGTGGTAACTGATCCTGGTATCTGAAAAAGTCATCTCACTTTCATCAATTTTTTTCAAATTGGTGAGAAAGAAGTCTGGCACTTAGTGATGTGACACCTTTTCTTTTGGGATGGCTTCGAAAAGCGCAATTTTGGCAATTGTCGTTTTTGCAGAGCAACCGTGTATCAGATACCACGATAACTGCAACAACTACTAATTGCAGATCCAGTTACCGTGGTAACAGATTCCATGGTATCTGAACAAACGCAACTACTATATGACGACTAACATTAGAGGTATGCTTGTCTGAACGTTAGTTAACTTCGAAGAGCGCCACTTTGATCCACTTGATGCGACAAAAGTCAGCTACCATTCAGCGAAAGTAACTAATTAATGGCTCCCAAAAACACCTGAATGGGACTTTATCTTACTGTTTAGCAAAATATTGTATTCTTCAAAGCCACTAACGGTAAAAAAGATACATACCTCTACTGTACTTGTGAGTGAGCGTAGGGCGATTTTCGCATTTTTATCGGAATGCTAGTCCGGCAGATTTCGAAAGGATCGAAATCACTTCCGAGTTGTCCATTTTCCTGCGAGTTTGAGCCCCTTCTTCATTCATGGAAGTCCGTTTTGTTTGTAGTTTTAGTAATACCAAATCAGTCTTCTTATCTGTCTGGCGCAGAACACCATCTATTTTTGTATAGCTTCCGAGTCAACTAGTGGAAACTTCAAGGGGGAATTTCCGTATAGGGCGTGGGCTTATGCAAGTCGCTATTGGTTCACACTGTGGGCGGATGATCAGGCTTTTCCTGGCGGATTTTCTTCGCTTTCATTAAGAATAAAAAAATAACTTCGGTTTAGCCTTAAACTTTTGGTTTTCCTACAGCACTGATATCTAGGAGAGGGTATAATCGAATTGTGACAGCTCGTTTGTTGGAAGTTGGGATAAGTGCGTCGTAGCGATAACCCAAATTAATCGTTATATCTTGTCAGTTTTTCTTTGATTGTGCTAGTGTCCGAGTAGCTTGTAAACTTGCGGTTTCCAGCCATCGTGAGAAAAAGGTTCGAGTGCGCAACCTAGCTATTTGAAACACGAAAATCGCCCTGTGTTCACGTTTTTTTGTTATTTGTTGTTAAGTCTAACGACGTAGTTTCGTTCCCGAGTTTGCGTATTGGGACCTTCCAGCGAATTGTATGTGTAATTACGTATCTGTATTCGTGCCAAATTGTTTGTTAATTAATAACGATATCAAATGACGAACCCGCCTACAAGTCCACTCCCACTGAGTAAACGATGATAGAAGAGGACAGTTCTTGTACATATTTCAAGTTTTATTGACCCGGTTAACGCTTCGTACTGGCATGGCTTTACAAAATTTCAACTGAAACAACCGAATAACACGAAAATCCGCAGAATTAGAAAAAGTCAAGTTATTTTACAGAACGATTCTTCAAAACAGCAAGAAACAGCTTCGCATCTTTGCCCAACCCAGAGCACTAGACTTCGTCAAAGCTTAAGACGCACAATGTAGGTATAAGTGAGGTCAGATCCAGACAGTTCAAGCACCCTGATAAAAGCCTCTACATCCACACACTCAACACCTTGGACGGAGCAAAATAAAAGAAGGGAGTAGCGTCAAGACCTATGCTTTTCTTGCTGCGAAAACGGGTCATAGTCACAGCGCCACCCACTACGCTTGCGGCATTCAAAGCGAGAGAAACTTGAGGACTCGGATATTTCCAGTAAAGCTATGATGTGGTCAGCACTCATCGAGGAAGCAGGAGGGGTTATATATTGGAGCCAGCGCTGGTGCACGACCGATTGAGTTTCAGTAGGGACGTTCACCATCCTGGTGGTGCCAGTGTCGCTGCTATTCGAGTGTGTCACTTTTTCAAGCCTTGGCGCTAGTCCCTAGTGTCATTTTGCTCTGACCTTGGAACTATTTCAATGTCTGGGGTGTGGGAGGTGAGCGTTCAGGCTTTCGTTTCGAAAGGACCGCTTCTTTCTGCGCAGTGTTCTATACCCTGAATCACAATCAGCCAACCCCACTGCATCTTCACGACCGAGTCAGTCAATGATTTTAGTCGGCCGAGTTACTCAATGATTTTAGTTGACCGAGTTAGGTTAGGGTTATTCGTGATGCGCGAAAATTCCCTAGAGTACATATGGGCAAGATTTTCCCAGACACCTTATTCTAAATTTCCGTGCCTAACTAGAGCACCAATATTTTTGAGGTCCTGCATTTCATCCTTGCCTCAGCCTTTTTCTCTCTAAGCAACGAGCAAACAGTCTTTGACTTCACTAGATTTTCGATCGAAAGATTTCTAGTATTCCTGATGCGCGAACCTTTCTTCGGATACACTCGGGTGATTTCCGTAGAACACATCTTTAGTTTCTTCAGATGAACGAAGTTTTGTTTCACATTCCTTTCGGCCGGTTGGACCGAACAGTTTTCCCGCACTTTCGGATGTTCCACATCCGCAAGATAGCCTTCTGTGATCACCGGACGATCGGCCTCGACCGCACATCCTTCCAGATTAGAAACCAACGACAGCCCCGGCTGCAACTACGTCTTTGTCCGGTGACTAGATTTCTGTATCCGATTCTTTCGCTCAGCTAGAATGTCATAGAACGGATGATGGCTTATGCGTTGCGTGATGCACTTAATCCACTGTTCTTTCTCGTCAGCCGTAGCAGCGGACATCCGGTATACTGTGTGTTTTCCTTCCACTACTTTCCCGTCGCTGTCGGTTTTACACGCTTTAATTACGCCACTATCGCCGTGGAGCTCGAAGCAGTGCGGCTTACTTCGGTCGACCACCTCACGAATCTGGAAAAAAAGACAACTGAAAAAACTCTTGCAACAAACATGGATTCTTGGGGAGGCTGGAAGAGTTTCTAGTTTCAGCTCATTCACCTGAGAGAAGGCCTAACCTGAAAGTTATTTCCCTTCGGACGCTAGGAGTGGGTTAACAAGAGCACATTTGACCTTATCCGCCGGATTCGGTACTGTACTCATTTAAGTGACTAATGGTCAATAAACGGGTCTCAAATACCGAAGATGGCGACCATTACCGCTAACCAAATTGATTTCTGAAAGGCCCTCGCAAGTTTCCTCCAGCACGTACAGACAACAGAGGTTACGGAAAGTTACCGCTTATTCGTCGCTCACGTGCGCGCGACATATTAGACGCGTTCGTTTTCGTTGTTTGGTCGTTGTCAGTTCGAAAAACGTCGTTTTATTTTTTTCGTATTAGGGTTCTTTGGCCCGATGTGTAAATGTCGTTTCACTAACGAACTAGATTCGATAACATTACAAGTCGAACTAACTTAATATTGTCAACAGCAATTATAGCAGAGTACAAAAATGGATTCTGGCATAGCCGGTCCACTGTTTAAAACTTAGTTTACAAGTTTAAATTTTTTTTGCGAATTTTGAAATTCGAGCCTAATTATCGAACGGAGATGTTGAGGCTGATTTTCCTCTTCCGTTCGTCGTTTCAGGAACGATGAATGAAACGGCAGTTCAACCGAACAAAGAAAAATCTTATTCTCGGCAGTCCAGCGCCGCTCATGAAGAAAACCCTTATAGTAAAACGATGGTTGGAACGGCGAAGCAAACAACGAAAACGAACGGAGCTATTGCCTTTATTTCTGTGTTCTTCCTCCCGCAAATGTCACCGTGATTTTTGGCTCGTACTCAGTCACGGTCTTCCTCTGTCCCGCAAAATGTCAAAGTGACCTTTAGATGGTGCCAGTCATACACAAATACTTAATTTTGGGCATGGTGCTCCAACGTCTGGGCACGATGCCTTGCAGCAAAGGCACGGTACCCTCTTACAAATCTGTTTGAAAAGCAAATTTCCAATTCAGATTCTCGATTCGACAGTTGACAACAGATTTGTATATGGGTACCATGCCCTTGCTGCAAGGCATGGTGCCCCAGTATATGGGCACCGTGCCGAGACGTTTGGGCATGCCCAGAGGTTGGAGCACCCATGCCCAAAATTTGAAGATGTATGTCTGACTGGACGGTGCCCAATCGTTTGGCGAAAGGGATATCCCATGCAAAAACGTCTTGTGAGTACGGCTTCGTCCTGGTGCGCTGTAATAATCGATGCGATGAGATGAGTTAGGCTTGGAGCTAACTGAACCCAATTTACGGTGCGAAACTTGTTACCGGTTGAAAGAAGTGGGTCTAACTAGTGATCTGATTAAGAATCCCGATGATAGAAGAAGATAAATTGCAGAAACTATATTTTAGTGCGATTATGTGACGTAAAGGTCAAATTTGGCGCATGCGCTGTGAAAGTTACTTTTCATAAATAAAACAAACTCTCTCACGTACGTCGAAAAATCGTTCGTTATCACCTGTGTCCTATATTTTAAAAAAAATCGTTCATAATCACCCTTGTTCTTTATGAGATAACAAACAGAATTTACAAGCATTATCGCAAGCTCTTATTTACGATAGTAAATTCTTGCGTAGTTTAGTCATTCGTAAGTATGTTTTCCGTAAATTCCTGAAACCGGAAGATAAACTCGCTCGTAAAAGTAAATGGCGAATGCGAGAACCCCGCACAGCATTCCGGCCGAGGCTGTCCGTACACAACATAACAGGTGACTGGTATCATTTATAGCATGGCGTACTTTGTATTACTTTGACCTAACTGAATTTTCTATAAAAATAAAAAAAAAATCCTAATAATATTCGCAGATTATAAGCTCTCAAGCTTCCGAAATTTCGGACTGATAGCTATTTCGCTTGACAAACTTAGCGATACCTCAATCCGCGACTCCTATTATTGTTCTACCATGTACATGAAGAATGCGAGAATCCTAGCAAGTCATAACTATAAAACCGGACTTTGTACACTTTTCCTGAGGTCTTCCGTTTTTTATTTCCCGTCATGACAGAAGCTAATTTTCCCGGGAAACATCCGTTCATTAGTCGGGAGTCTTTGTCTTGTCAAAAAGGGACAGCCAAACCCGGACTCGTGACATGTTTGTGCAGAAACAATAAACTGAGCTTAGTTCCGATTTTGACGGTCGATTAAAAACTACAAGCGACTGGAACCCAAACCTGCCTGGACGTCCCGCACGAACGGGATGGGAACGATTTCCCCGGCGTGTTTTAAGAAATGGAACGATACGCGGGATTCAGAGACTGGATTTATGGTGAGGACAGACCATTAGGTTTCCCGGTCGCATTTCCTCCTCGTGAATTGTGGTCGGTAAAGTAAAACAAAAAATCAACTGTTCCAAACGGAAGCGGCTGTGTCAAAGAATTAAATCGCAAGACTAGTTTGTTCACTACAGTGGTATTTAAAAGTAATTTCCCCGAATAAGATATTTATAGTCGATAGAAGTTTCAGTTATGTATTGCAGGTTTGTTTCTTTCCCCGACGTTGACGCTGAAGATTGACAGCCTGACGAGAAACCTGGCCAAGAAGGGCCGAAATATCGCTGCTAAAGCATCGTAGCTTACATCCATTTTATGCATTATTTGAATATAGTCATGATGGTGCTGAAAATTGCCACAGGAATTCGTATTTACGACCGCCACACCGTAATTTTCTGGTCGCACCATTAGGAGCTTCAAGGGCAAGGATCTCCTAAAATGACTCCAAAATACAAACCCTAAAAGAAAATTCGACTAGTAACAACAAGGAACTCTTAGGGTGTAATTTAATTATTTTCTAGCAAATGGGATGCATAATTCAGACACGCCTTGTTCCACTCTTAGTTGTAATTAAAAAATAGTTGTTTCTATTTATTTTTGCATCCTGTTGAAATGCGCAGGGAATTCTCTCTCCCCTTCCTTCCAGAACATACGCTATTGCCCCGTAGCAGATAATGCGACAGAAGTAACGTTCATGCAAAGACCTGCCTAAATCAAAAGACAGGTAAGTCTTTTGGAAACTGAAGTAAGAGCTTAATTTCGTGTGTGGCAAGTTTTTTGTTTATAGTGGAACATACTGAAATCATCTCTTATATTTTTTGGGGAATGTTAATGAAAATTTTCGACAGTAGTTTAAAATTTTAACGCTGGGAGGTGTGGCGGGTTTGTTTTTATCGCATAGGAATTCGAGTCTTGTCTTTGGTGTAGTGGTATTTTGTTATTTTAAAAAAGAAAAAAGTAACACAAACAGAAGAGATTTGATTCAGCAATTAGGGCCCCACACCCATGGCCCTCGTCCGTACGCCAAAACAGGTTTTCAGTTGTTCCTTGGCAGCCTGATGGCTACGAGGTTCCTTTCCTTGAAAAATGTTACGTCAAGCTTACGATAAGAGCATTATTAGCACGACAGGATGATTATCGATCGTGTGTTTTCTCTCGGTATTCCCAGAGACTTGATTCGTGTTTGGCGTGACGAGAAGCAGCATAGGTCGAGTTAAAAGACGAGTTTCGAGTAGAAAAGCTGTCTAAAACGCTGGACTATTTCTTCCCATACCCTATAATCTTTGAGTAAGACAAGAAGCACGTTAGCGTGAATTTAGTTTTTTTTTCTGCTCGGCCTTGATTATGTATAACATAGCTTAGCAGTCATTTGGCTTCCGATGACTGATGATTCTGAGATTGCTCGATCCAAAGACCGGCTTGAACACCGCATTTTGCAGTTTGGTAAATCTATCCTAGCCAATACGAGCCACCGATCACTGCTACCGGAAACAGCCCCTCCCAATAATCGAAATCGATTGCAAAATAAACTTCTACCCCCTAAAATCCGCAATAATCCTTACGGGAACTCGTTTGTGCCCTTTATTACTTCAGTTTTCAATGCTGAATCGTAGTATGTGTTTGTTATTTATAATTTGCAAGAAACTGAATTTATTTTATGCTCTGATAGTTTCTAAATATAGCTCTAATAAAATGTAGCTGACTTATCCGTTTTGCTCCGCAAATATACCCATCTCTCTCTCTCTCTTACATACCTGCTTAATTTAAAATACCGTAAGTCGACTACTGTCCCGAACTTCGTCTGAGCTGATTTGGACTTGTCCATAAATCTTTGCGTATAGTTTCAGTCGGGGCCTAGTAGCCGGACACGGCACACCCAAGAGTGGGCTATACTAACTAGTTATTGCTATACTAACTTGTAGGAGTATAAAGGGTTTCTACGAGTCGCGATTAAATCTATCACCGCTTCCGACTGGTAGTCACTCAGAATTCACTTAGCGTCAAGATCGGTCCAGATTACATCCCCAACTGAGGCAAACCCATGCCCTAATCTTTACGATCTCTTTCCGAAGAAAGCAAGTCTTTGGGCCAAAACTTGCTCACAGTGACCAACAAGATCCGAACTGTCGCTGAGATTTTCAGCCCAAGTCTCTCCTCCCACCTTACCTCAGTTGTACGCCATATATCACGTAATGCGAAATTTCTCCAGTTGAACTAACTCCCTTGGACATGTGTTTAATTATGTTCCTTCAGCAGAAAAAGGGTGCGAACCTCCCCGACAATGAGGGTTTTGCATTACCCTTCAGTTTCAAAAGTGAAAGTTTCTCTTTTCTGTTCCTTAAAGTTTAACCAAATACGGCTGAGATCTGTGAGTATAGTTTCAATTCCCTTATCTACTTAAAAAGGCCTGAAAACCCGATAAAAATGCGTTACTGGTACATGGATAATCGGTTTCATTGAATGAAACTTATTCTTTCGGATTTGTGGTACCTCTATGCTCAAAATATTCAGCAACTACAAAGGTAAGCCATTGCCAAAAATAACACAAAAATATATCTTATCATCGTTTCCCTGCTCACTTTCGGGTAGCTGCTTTCCGAGCTTAGCGTCCGTAACATATGGAAATAAAGGCTTTTATTGAAATTCGATTCCTCCGGTATGGGTGAATTTTGGCTTGTCGTGCAAGCAGCGCATATTCTGAACGTTAACTAGAGCTCCGGGAGAAGAAATAGAAAATCCTTTAAATGAGTCAAAATAATTTAGTGTATTCAAATGTCAGATGTAAGGTGTCTTTTCAGTTTGACTTTAACTTATAGATATGTTATACTATTTCTGTGTGATGGATGCTGATAGACGCCGACAAACACTAATCCACTTGCAACAGTTGCAGCGCTGAACTGTATTAAACCAATTTGTAGTGACAGTAAATTGTCCGTCAGAACAATTACTGCTCCATATTTTGTTTACTTATATATTATGATGGGTAGTATAATTAATAATAATAATAATGCCCGGGATCCACTACGGACACACCTGTTCGTAAATCGGTTTTTAGACGGGTTGTTAGCGGTTTTTAACGTTCCTCCCATTCATAAAATCTGAGGGCGCATAAATCCATCTGACATCTCCCATTTTTAATTTGTTATGAACAACCAATGAGAGAGGAGCGTTTAAGACAAGGAAACGTCTTAAAAACCTGTCTTAAAAACGTCTAAAAGCCGAATTAGGAACAAGTATCTCCGCAGTGAGGTCCGGGAATAAAGAAAAACCTGTCATTCGATGAAGGCTAGGGTATTCTTCGGAATTGTTGAAGTTAAAGGGCTTTACCTTGATGTTTTCCAAGGGGATGATCCCTCGTGGTTCTTTGTCGGTCGTATACTCGAAATAATATAAACAGTTGTCGTTGAGGATGAACCATCTCCGCTTCCAAGATTTGTACCGACCGCCTGAAACCAGAACACGAAACTGAGTAAACTCACTTTTTAGTCGTAAACCAACGAGTCAATCAACACTAGATCTTTGGCACCACACAATTTCCAAGCTTACTCCAGACTAAACGATTGGCATACCTTAAAAACACGACCTTCGGGAAAACGGTATTGTGCCAGCTCAAACCTTTTCGAATACATATCTTCCACGTGTCTAGTTTTATCGCGGAATTGGCGACCATAAACGTACAAATTCAACACAGACTTAGAACACCTTACAAGAATAGACGTGATACTTTGTAGTCGCCTAGATACTGGGAAGCTGCTGTTGATTTATTCTAACGTTTCTTAATCGCTGATTTTGCGTGTAGTGTGATGCGAATATTCGCGTGAGCTCGATGCTGTTAGTTTAGAAAGATTTTGCTGTTACAGTTATGGTTGGATAGAACAAATATGGTCGAGAGTCAAACTACACCTGGTTAATTCCCGCAAGCTACAACTGATGGCGGATCACCACTCTATATATTATTACTAAAATCGCCACATTTCGTCACACATATCTTGTCGTGCACAACTGATTTCATTATTTGTTCAAGCTGGACAATCATTAAGAAATGCATGCTTAGTTTCGGGTCCGGTCGCGAGCATTGCGAGTTTAGTGGCAGAATAGTAGTTTGGCTGGAAACCACGATGGTCAACCACCTCGGTGGCCGAAAACTACAGCTAAAGCTAAGAATCTAGACCTGCAAGTCGGGCCGCAATATTTAGATTCAGCGGGACCTAGCTCATTGGTATTCAGAAGTTCACAACCGACCCCAACGCCCATTCGTCAGAAAACAAGAATGGCTAACAGTGTCTAGTATGCCCTGTGATTTTCCAAAAATGTTCAGTAGAGTAGGCTAGAAGAGGCACATGTCAGAGCAGCGTAACCTACCAAACGTTAGCGATTGGAATTCTGAATTCTTTTTCTATACCGGGTTTCCGCCTATCAAGATGGGCTTGCCGCCACTCTAACTTTGGACCAATAGTTGCGTTTTGATCCGAATTCTCCGCGCGATTCTCCTATTTCGCGTTTTCGGACTATTCAGATGAAGTGAATTCTCCTTTTCTTGCGCTTTTGTCAGAATCGAGAACGGGGAAAGCCTCGCTATTCTGCAGAATCGAGAATTTGCTCCGATGGTGAATTGTCGATTCTCCTCTCTCTGTTCTCCTCCCTGATTGGTCAATAGAGTTCGGGTGTTCAATATGCATATACACGTATACCGGGTTGCGACGAGCTGCAAAGTTAGTGTTTTTGTCAAAAGCGAGAATGGAGAAGTCAGAGGAGCAAAAACAGTAATTTGTACAAGAATCGAGAATTCAGAAGCGAGAATTCGGAACGGAGAATTCGGATCAAAAACGCAACTAATGCCTTCTCTGTAACCAGCTGAAAACTGGACGGGAAAGACAGAACCTACAGTACGAGCCATCATGACATTACCGGTGTCCTTACTTTGGGAGTTTTTACTTTCAGAGATGTCTCTACACCTTGCTGAATATATGGCAGCGTTCCAGTGAAGTTACTACAAGTTACGATGATAAGAGGAGGGGCGAGCGCCGTATTGTCGTGGTTACCACGCTCTCTGGAACGAAAATAATAACAACGCGGACATACGTCATCACTCTTACGGGAGTTCCTGCAGAACCGACCGATGCTCGCGAACATCATAAGTAAATTGCAACGATCGTAACACTCGTGGAACGAAAATAATAAGTGGGAGGAGCCAATTTACTTATTACGGCGGGCTCGGGACGGCAATAATAACAAGAATAGTTACGATCGTAACTAACAATAAGTTGCTGGAACGCTAATAGTCCTACTAATGGACGATAGAGGCCACTTACCCTGTTTCCACAACCATCCCTCTCTATCAGGGTTGAAAAAGGTGAGCATAAGATCATTTCCGTCATCCTCTGGTATTTTGAAAGGTTCGGCTTTCACGCTTTCGTATATGCTCTGGAAGAAAAGAAACATTCACCGTCTACTGCTTCCCACTGACGACAGGTAGGGCAAATATCATTATAGGAATTCCCGTATAACTGCAATTTTTTTGCCCCTAACCCTTGTGCAAAGTTGTCTTCAATTGCCGAGGACCTCCACGTTTCTACCCTTGGCCATTTCTCCGTATTCTATCTAGGAAGAAGATTTTCTAGACCAGATTAGTCCCCTTTTTTTAATGTTTAATTTTAATCTTGTGCATTTACTACATTATTGAAAGCTAACTGTATTTTTTATTTTATTTATCTGTAGGCTACTGCGCTATATTCCTGTTCTTAAGTGCGTAAAAAGAATTTCATTATCATCGTCATCATCATAGCTCAAAATACTAAGGTCTAACTAAGGTGTACTCTAGACCTGCCGCTTCCATTATCTCAATGCAGCCTCGCTCCAACTACAAAATCCCCAACCCAAATAAGCACTGTGCTATGCCGGAAACATCTACAGAACTGCGTCAGTTACCCAGTACACAACCCGTATAATCTATCTGACCAAGTCCGAAATACGCCGGTGATCCTAGGGTAGGGAGGAGGTCACAAGCAAATCATCAAAATTGACTCGAGCCCTGTGTATACCAAACCAATGAACATTGATAAGGAGACGTTTCTGGTTCTTCGCTGGGCATACATCAATCTTCGCCGGCACAAATAGTCATCAATATAAATGCTGTCGGGTCAGCATTGGCTGATGACGGTCTCTACCCTTTATTTTTATTTTTCTCAAAATGGAACCGAACTAAATGAACACGTTTGCCAAGGATAGATAATAATCCTCCAATGAATGTTCAACTACTCAGAGAAAACGTGGCGACCACATAGATAGTCCGTAAGAATAGTTTTCGTGTTAACTCCGGAAGGATGGACTACAGTAAACGTGACTCAAATTTTTGACACGCCCTACAGTACGCAGCCAAGTAGCTGCCAACTGTTACGCTTATGGACACCGAATATTCTCCGACACCCTTATGGGACCCTTACCCCCTTACCCGTAAGGTAAGGTAAGGTAAGGGCTAATTTTAATGGCAAATATAAATAAATCTGGTGTTTATTAAAAGCATCAGACATGCCAGTGTCATAAAAAACGACGCTTCACTAATTCTGATGGGTTTGTAAAAATTATTAATACAATTCTAGCCTAAGGAATTGTAAAGAAAAACAAACGAACAACTATCACACACCAACACTAAGATTTAAGGACAACACGAGAAGTTACGACAACCGGACCCCTACTTGTGGACGCAAAATTACACCGGGGATTATTATCAGTTTTTGTTTTTATGCAGAACAAACCAAGCCACGAAACCTTCAGGCGAAACCGGCGTTCTCGTCATTTCTTTTCCCCAAATTTCCTTTTAGCCTACGTAGGAGGAGATCTGACGCTTCTCCCGATTAATGTCATAAAACCCTAGAAGCCACTTCCTAGAAGCAGAGAATACTTTTTATTCAAGTTGGCGCAATCAAACATGACTGATAAAACGTCAAACTATGACACACATTTCCTGTGGTAATCCCAAGTCTGGACTTGGGCAATCTGGCGGATGCAAGAAAACGAATGGCATTTACTCCCATAATTTATCAACGCAGTGCGGAACGGAGAGCAAATACAGAAGTGGGCAGGTATTCGTCCCCTACGCGTCGCTCCGTGACTACAAAATCGACCAAGGTGTGTCTATGTTATTTTTGTAAGTAGTATCATTCATTCAACACGTCCAAATAACTACATACAAATATCAGTATGGACCAAAATATAAACGTAGGTAACACTGCGGACCCGGCATTCAGCAACTTGACAGAAGAGGGCACAAGGCTTTACTCACATCGAGCATGCAAAAAGTCACGGGGCACTGGATCAGCCGTGGCCCTGACTGACCTTACTTGTGATGGCCCATATTGAGGTGGGAGGGTATCCCGGTGAATAGTGTTGGGATATTTTTTTTGTTTTACCAAAAACGAATGAGATGACCAACTTAAAAAAAAAAAAAAAAAAAAAAAAGCTTCGGTAGCCCTCCCAACCCACAACCTGTACCCATTTTTGAACAAGTGAATAATTTAGTGCGTCAATAATTGTAATTTAGTTGTCCAAACCTTGTGTATTTTTATAGTATTTATGTGTCATTGAATGGACCAGATGGTTTAGGCATACATGCCTGTATAGAACTATAGTTCTGTTTTACACATTATATTCTGTACTCCTCTGAGGGAAATAAATAAATAAATAGGCTACCAATTTTTATGTCTATAGGCGTATTCTCGCTGTTCCCCGAGGACTCCTCTGGGAATCGAAGGGAACGGCGAGAATAGAGGGAGTCACTCCACGCGGACTCCGCGGACTGAAACAGCGAGAACACGGGGAACACTTCCAAAATGGATTTTGTTCGAAAAAAAATAGGCAGTTGACGAAATTAGTTTGGATCCACTTTATTTTTGGTTTTGTTTATTCTGATTATTTTTAACTTATTTTACATTCCACCAACATCAGCAAAAATTGATTCCCCTCTGAATCTAAAAGGGGGTTCTTTTTGATGATGGCGATGATAATCGGAGCATTCCCCGTCCGCGGGGACTCGCGAGAATACGGGGAGTGAGTCCCAGGGACAAACAAAAACTCGGGGACTCCTCAAGTGGAGTCCTCGGGGAACGGCGAGAATACGCCTTATGTTTCAAGGCAGCAACAAAAATCTGCTACCAAAAACAGGGGGAATCCAAATGATTCGGACACAACTGGACCCTTTTGACCAAATTCATAACATTGACTGTTAGGTTGTTCCCAACTTGAAGTCTCAGATATGACCCCTATCAAGAATCCATTCTCGGCTTGCTTTTGCACTGTGTGTCACAGACTCCGTGGAGCTCCAGCACTTGGCTAACCTGAGCATCATTGGGCCCCGTCCCCTTTTGGATGGGAGTTTGTAAGACAATATGCTGTATTTACTATTCCTATCCCTGCTATTGGATACACGGAATTCGGGGTCCGGATACAAATCCTGAGCAAAAGAGTTGGAGTGGATTCGGGTTTGCATCTTTTGACTCTTATCTTTACATCGAATCAAACAGTTAGATAAAGACGTGTTGGGTAGAAATTTATCGACTAGGAGGAAGATGGACATAACACGATGTCTCCCGAATTCCCGGTTTTCACCAGATTCCGTCGGCAGTATCAACCAGGCAGAAAAAAAGCAGATGAGTCGATTCAACATGTCAGCTTACATCATAATCGGCATTCTAAACCTCTCGATCAAGCAATTACAAGAACTACAGATATTCCCCTTCATTGTTGCTTACTTAACCTCCACCTCCACCTATTCACGCTTTCTTTGTTCCATTTTTTTTTTATAACCCCTCCCTTTTTTTAATCTGTCAGGAGTTCTGTTAAGAGACATAAATCATGGCCAAGACTCGTTTAGAAAATTGCGACTTCCAACTGGGAACAAAACCTCTACTTCGAGTGATACAAGAGTGGTAGACACAAAAGCTTGCCATGCCTTTTCATTCCCGTCAAATCAGCAAAAAGAAGTTCTCGAGGATCTCCTGCCTTCGCTTAATCCTCAAAAACAAATAAAAAAAAAAATGCCGAGAAGCTTCTTAAACTCGCCAAAAAGCCTCCTCTAGAACTGACAGATGCTAACCACCCAGTGAACCTATTCCGACTAAAAGACAGTTTAAATTAATATCCCAAATTTCTCTCAAATGAGATGTCACTAGCAGCAGCTGAGTAGACAGAGACGGGTCATGACACCTCTCACTCACAAGATTTTAGGAGTCTGTGCATTTTTTACTGGCGGTCGAAATCCGGCCAACAGTGGTAACTCGGCCATGATTTCGGATTCCTCTTAAAGAAAAATATCACACGAATGTGTTGAAAAAAATGTCCCCACTTTTGGGGTCCATAAATCGATACTGCTTTGAACGTACACAAATTATGTCAAAAATCTAAACGCACAACCTCCCGCTTCAAAAAAGTAAGCGTCGTGAAAAGGCTTCGCTTCGCTACCTTTTTATTTTAAATATTTGCGGTATAGACATCTATAAAACGTCTTTATCAGGGAAAACTTAATGCTCACTGAAGTATCGAAGCAAGGCACCAAAAGGCCAGAATAGGTAAGTACACTGTCTCTCGTCTGAACAAAAAAAATCGACAGAACTTTAAAAGCCCCCCGTCTCCCCAGTACACAAGCATTTCTCTGAAGTACCGCGTTTACTGCCCTGTCGTCCTCACCAGAATAAGTAATTTCTTATTCACAAAATATCATTAATTTCCGTCGCCAAGAATGCGGCCTTACGGAACGAATTGCACAACTGAGGGAGAGAAAGGACAGAATCGCTTCTCGATGGCCTCCAACCCAAAGGAGCAGCTACGTCGACAGTAACATATTTCAATTTACTTATCTCATTTAGCATTACACTTATTGTATTTAACGTATTTTCCTGTCCTGTCCTTTTCATTACTGCACTGTTAGAAGTTTCATAACAGACAACAGACGGATGCGCGGTTTCAACAGACGATGCATAACAGACAACACTTGGGATGTTATCTGTTCTGTCGAAAAACGTTGTACGTGAAATGCCATGAAGAACAAGCATTGCCGGGAAGAGCCAAAATAACATCTACCGGTACTGACTTTTTTGTTTGTCCTCATGATGTCAGAAAATTCAGCAGATACTTTTTGGCGATTTTTCGGCTTTTCCTAATGGCAACGCTTGTTATGCGTAATATTTCCAAACACAACAGACAACATCAACAGATAACATCTAGAAAACATCTTAAGTGTTGTCTCTTGCGCATTGTCTGTTGAAATAGCGCATCCTTCTGTTGTCTGTTTGTGAAACTTCTGACAGTATAGGGATTATCAGATTTATATCGAGACGATAAAGACATCAAAAGCCAGCTACAGCATTGGCCCACTGATTACAATACGAAAGATCTGACAATTGTTACAAATAAAAAATACAATAAACCTAAAAGCCGCTTTGCGTCTTTAAGTAGCCTAATAATTTGGCGCAATTGTATTGAAATAGTTATGATCATAAACAAATTTTTAGGATTTTTTTTTTTTAAGGTCTTTTGATGTTTACAGAAATATGCATGTGTATCATTGTATTTATACGCATGTTTTTGTGTTTTTCTCTTTGTGATGTACCCGCCGATTTTGGGGGTCGCGAAAGTGTCTGGTCGTTACATAACGTGAGGAGTGGCCTTGCTTAGATCACCACTCCGTAAGAAAATAATAGGAATTTTATTACTGCAGGCGGCAAAGAAAACATCATCAAATCCCGCCACGCCTAAACCACTAATCACGCGACGAACACGAAATAGCCCTACTGATGCTAACTTTCACTGTAAAAACACTGAAAGCAAGTCGAAAATATTTCGATCGTCGCTTCGTTTCAGAAAAACGCTCACCTCGAGAATGTCTCTCGGTAGATCCTTTCCGTCGTTAATCCCTCGGTTCATGGATATGAACTGTTCCACCGTCGGCTTGTCTTTCACACTCGGGTTATGCAAACTCGTGTTGAGCATTATCACAGCAAACGACAGTACGTAGCAGGTATCTGCAACAAAGTGTGCCGTTAGCATTTTAAAAACTTGGATCTCCATGGTGTGGCACCAAAAGATGGTGCCAGATTCTGTGCAGTCTTAAGATATACAACTCACTCAAGATGTCCAGGAAAATAACAGGTGGCAGCTTTCGCGAACTAAATCATCTGGCAATTATAATGAAAGGAGGAGATGGCGAACAAATGTGTCTACTACAAAAAACCCTCATCTCGAATTACCTCATTAGTTACTTGATCCTCGTGATCACCACTTTGTTATATTTAATTAATCAATTTTGTAGAGCAGAAATAATTACTAGAATGAGTGTTCATCGGTCCAAGTTGAGTGCGAATCATACTGGATTGGGTTAAAGGGAAAAAAGTCAGCAGAGATTTATTATAGCGGTATCACCGGTTCGTCTTTCTAGCTTCAGCCTGAAGAGGATCCCTGCCAAGAAGACCCGAAATATCGCTGAATAATATCCTAGCTGATTTTCTCTGCTTCCAATCACTTTAAATATAAGACTCCCAGTCCGCTTGGGCTTAAAGGACCTGTCTTACTTGCAAGACTAACCCAACTTGCTTCCATCATTACTCTATATATTTCCAAACCCGGAGGCTCCAATTTCGTACGGTACATTCTAACCCCTCTAACAAAACCACGCTGATTTTCGGTGATTTTCTCACTTGCCGTCTTTTGCTACTTTCGATGTGTGAAACGCTGTCGACGGTTGTCTGTGAGAAGTTTTTCCATCAGAAAATCCGGTTATGTAAATTGTTTTCCTGTTTTCGCGACAAGTCAACGGGTCTCGAAAAAGGCTTAAAACAACCAAAACCGTGGGTTATTTGTTAAAGGCACAGCATAGTTATAAAGTATTCAAATATTTTAAAATACCGTAAGCTGAAGAGTAAATAGTACGAGAGGTCTTTTAAGGAGTTCCTAAAATCGAACCTGAATGTTTTTAGCACGCTCAGTCCCTTATCTTTGGTGAGAAACATGGACAAACACACATGACCGGTCACACTGACGAATGAGCACATAAGTGAGGAACGAGCAGAAGCGAGAGCCGCGACGAAACGAGCCAAACACAGCACATGAAAAAATCGGTGTAATGCCGTTAGCGGAGATAAAAAATGGCACAGAAAGTTAAAAGTTTCTGAAATGAGAGTGAATGACTAGGCGTAGGGTGGACCAGTAATAAAGGTACGAGAGGCCCTTCCAGGAACTACTGTGGCTCGAGAGAAAATTTTAGGTGAACGCGTTTTAATCATTGATTGATTTTGTATTTTAAGTAAATTTTTTAATAGTTTAGATTTAGTTGTTTAAAAGAAATGTAGTTAAGGAAATGTTTTTACAAAATCCAAATGAGAGACTTAATTTCCAAATATTAGGGGGGACGAATAGTTAAAGGACACCTGAACAATGAAACCATACTTGAACACACCATGGCGAATGCATTTACAGACATGGCCACGAAGAGCATTCTTCTCGTGAGCATGATATTTTCAAAATAGGGATGTTCGTTTCTGGAGGTTTGCACATGCAGACTCCAAGACAAAAAGCGTAGTTCATTCAAATCTTGTACAGCGCTGGCCGGATCGTATTGGAATTTCTTCTAGATAAATGTTTGGGCGTAAGTGGTTAAGAAATATTCCAGAAGAAGGGTTGATGACATGAGTTCATTTCTAAAATTGTTCGGTACTGAAACAAGGACAGATGCAAAATGGAGCAAAAATCATAGCTAGGAAACACTATTTCGTATTTGGACTGGGTTTTCTGCAGGCCATGTTAACGGAAGTCACACAGATAGGGATGATACTTGGTACTCTTCATTCAGGTGTCCTTTAAAAGTGGGAAAAAATAGATCAAAATTAACTTCACCGAGGGATGGAGGAGTAGCCAAAAAAAGCACGAAATCTGATTTCTTAGTTTTTAAATAATATAAAAATAAGTTAAATTACAAAAGATAGTACGGAAAAAAAATAAAAATAACAGGACTTAGATAGGCCAGTTATGATGACGTAGGCACGAGTAGATTGCGCAATTCCACACCCAAGACAATCCCAGCAGCAAAATTAGAAGGGTTGATACCGGGCTCATTGTTGCCAGTTTAATGACTCACGACGAAGTCCGCTAAACAAAACAAAAAAACCTTGGCAGTCCAGATTCGATTCTGAAATTAGCGAAGCTGGTCTAGATTTGAGCCAAGTTCCAAGGGACCGGAGACCGCAGGAAGTCGATCTACAAAATAGCCTGATTGACAAGCCAATTATTAATTGTCGCAAATAATCGTCATAATGTAATACTTAACTGGAAACCGCGAAGACTGAAGTCGTATCGGGTTGACAAGAGTGCAGTACGTAAGATTTACTGCAGATTCTGTGAGTACCATGCCATCGACTTCCACTTTGTATGAAGTTCGGTATATCGTAATCCGAAACCCATTTCACCGGGATATACTCCCCCCTGATTTTCTCCCCTCCCGAATTCATCTTCCTCGTCAAGCTGCCGAGCCTGATTCTCGTTTAGCGCCGGTGGCAGCTTTGCGAACAAGGTATGCTCAGAGTTTCGTCCCCTCGTTTGTTCGTTTATATAACTCGGAGCGCTTTTGAACGTTAATTTGTATGTTATTTCTATTTTATTAACTGTAGTCTATTATGTTATTGAACATATTTATGATAAGATGTCCGTATAAATGTCGCAGAATTATTTATACTTATAGATTGTTATGTTATGACGTTATGTTTTGACGCAAAAACAACCCATCGGCTTGTCCGTTATCTGTTTTTAAATTCTGTTGAACTGAATTGAATTGAGAACCTTCTACAAACTATCAGGTGGAACAGAAATAGACATTTTGTTTGTCGAATGGGGATTACGGAGACCTTTCCGGGTCAGCTGTCTGACTAGCCAGACTCCTCCTCCCCGGTGAAGACTATTCAGTTTGATGTTTGATATTCTGTGTTCGTAAATTCTGGCGGAATGATTTTCCGTATTATGCTAGTGATGCTGGATTTCTTAATATCCCACAGATAGAAATAGTGTTACAGTTATGTCCATCTTGTTTTGGCAAAATTCGGTCTTAACGGCGTTACCAGTTCAGTAAAAATTGATTAACGCAGATTCCATTGCGCCGATACACGATGGTTGCAATCTGCAGATACCATGGTATCTGATATCACGGTATAAAGTCGTTTTCGCAGTGACCGTGGTATCTGACACCATGGTCAAAGGGCGTTTTTGCTGTTACCGCGGTATAGTAAGTGATCGCAGTACCTGAAAAATTCATCTCACTATCATCAGCGCCGACACAGGAGCCTGGGTCTTTGTCAAATTGGCGGGAAAGAAGTTTGGCACTTGTGGTGTGAGTGGATGTAAGTTTTGCTTATGGGATGACTTCTAAAAGCGCAAATTCGGCAATTGTCGTTTTGCGAAGCAACCGTAGTATCAGATACAACCGTAACTGCAAAAACGACAAACTGCAAATCCAATTACCGTGATATCCGATACCATTGTATCTGCAAAAACGAAACTAATGTTCAGCTCATGCAAAACTTTCTCAAACAATTCAAACAAACTGAATTTCTGGATTAAAAAAAAAGAAGGAAAAACGGCTTCAAACAAATTATAATCTCCCGCTGATAGTTCAAAATTCGCAGACCTCTGCTAAAAACTGTAGGGGTAAAGCAGCCTCTAAAAATCGAAACGAATCGCCTGGTTACACCCCCGCTATGAAAGGTTGCAGAACCACTTACCTGTACTAGTAAAAATGTTTGGGTTCAACTGGCAGTATTTCTGGGCAAAGCATTCCATCATTCGATCAATCTTCTGCGCCTCGCCTGGTAAACGAAAGCTCCAAAGAAACTGCCTACAAAAAAAAAAAAATGCTGACACTCAATCAACAGCCTGATTGCTCGCTCATGTCTGATGACCTATTGGGCTCTCGGTATTTTTGCTGATTTGCATGAATACCTTCATCCCTTTCGGAGTTTCGTTCAGTGACACGAAACAGAGTGATGAGGTGCCACTGAAGAAAAGATTTAGAAGTATCGTTCCTGCTACTATAAGGACACACTCCCTATAGTTGATCGTTGGCACTTTTACAGCGCGGCTCGCAGGATCGATGTTCACTACGTTGCGCATTCTTCTTTTGTTATATAAAATTCGCAAAAATTTGTGTTATGGCCAATTTTGGGGTTTATTTTTGGGAAACATAAGACTTATAACGATTCTATGAGTTATTTCTTCTTGATTAGTAATGCCATTTTTGACATATAACACAAGGACGCATACCTTGTGTAAGCGATATAAAACCTAAAGGGCAATATTAATCACTATTCCGTATAGTCAGTGAAACAAAATAATGTTTATTGTTTTCTATTACAAATTCGGATGTTACTAGCAAGGAGACCTTTTCTTAGTAGTGCCACTTTTTGTCAACCTAAATGAGTGTAGTTTAGTTTAATAATTTGTTTCATATATATTATAAACATTGTAGCACAATGCTGTTTTTCTATAGACATGTAGTCGATGTATGTATGAAGTAAGTAATCTACACGTATGAAGTAATCTACATACTTCTACAAAAAAAGAAATAACACTGAAAGAAAAGAAGAGGGAAAACAAAAAGAAAAAGAATACAAAGAAAAGAAGACGAAAAACCAAAAATAAAAATAAATAGAACACTGAAAGAAAGGAAGAGGAAAAACCAAAAAGAAAAGTAAGAAAAAGAAATAGAAACCATGCGTCAGTTTTATAATCACCCGAGCAAGAAAACAAATAAAAAAATAAAATTTTTCAACGGTGGTCTGTCAAGAAATATAATAACCTATATCGTTATTCAAACAGCGCTATTTTCTCGGAAAGCTCTCGTTCGCAATTTACAATAATTAATCAGTGCTGGATATATACCAAAAATAAAACGTGGCTTGCTTCGACGCTCCATGTGGGGTTACTGCGCAACTCAACTCTTCTAAAATTGGTCGTACTTACGTACAAGGAACATGGTCTTTCCGTATCTAGTAGCCGCTGGGCTGGACAATTAAGGGTCCACTCCGCATGTGCCGAGACAACTACTGGGTACCAAGACCAGATCTGCAATTTGTTCTGACTGCTGTTTACGATTACAGTTTTTAACTTTTAATCCATCAGAGGTAAGACGAGCAACAAATTGATACCGAATTGGCTATCCTGAGTATCGCCGACGGGCGACTAGCTCTAGTGGACTAGAGACCTCTGCAGACTATCGCTATGATTTTTGCGAGTTCGGTTCGAAAGCTTTTTGTTGTCTGGACATCCCAGACCGGGTAAGCCAAAGTCCTTTCTTTCTTTTTCTGTTTGTTTATTTCCAAGTCGACTAGTTTGTTATCTTTGATGTTTCAGGGTTGTTTATTCCCTTACGGTTCAACCTCTGGGCATCGATTTTTTTTATTTTTTTTTGGAATAAACCCATTTATTCATTCATTCAGTCGCAGCCGACTTCGCACATTACCGACTACGCGGGGGTTTCAAAGGGAGAGGAGGTGGAAGAATCTTTTGAAGAAGAAAGTAAATTTGAATACTCTACTTCACAAAAGTAGCTAACTAATAATTTATTTTTAACTATTTATTAGTTGAATTGTAGGCTATACACTGTCTATTAGTTGTTATATCTTCTCGAGTCGAGGTCGTGTAAGTATAATGAAATGCGCAAGCAAGTTCTCTCACTTCAGTTCCATTTCAATACTCTATATGACTAAGTCCAAAACACGCCAGCGATCCTCAGGAAGAAGGAGTAAGCGTGTCCGTCCTACTCAAACTCAATGACTCAAATCCTGTATCAATCAATCACTAGCGATCTTTGGGAGCAGCTATGACACCACCTCTGCCTTTCGCTAGATACCTGGAGAGGCTGGAGATTTTGCATCGGCACGGACAGATAGTCATCAAGAGTATTCTCGTCCAGATATTACATTTAATACAGGAGTGTTGCATGAAGCTGTCCTTACTATGGCACCGCCCACCCCCCAATTGGCCATGGTACATGATCCTGCCACCTTGGATCATGAAGCTGCCACCCCCAGAAAAATCATGCAAATTCCAAGAAAACAGCAAATTTTGTTATTTGCAAAAGGTCAAGGAACCTCTCTGACCAAACAGCTGGCCTCTAACTTCACCATGTAGCAAAATACTATTTTTAGCAAAGTGGGCGACTTCATGATCACTTGGGTGCCTATATTCTTTCTTGTTCTCCAGCTTAGCCTTGAACAATTACAAGTAAACTATGGTACCAGCAGAAGGTGAAGGTTCTAAGCTTCCTTTCAGGATACTCCACTGAATTTTATCTCAACCTTTACTCTTTTTCCCTAAGTCATTTCCCAAAACTAGGAGTTTAGGGTGGCGGCTTCACGCAGCACTCATGTAGCGAACGCTCGCATCACATCAAAATCTGGAATTTACCTCAAAGCTTGTACTAGGATGAGATCCGTGAAGTCGTGGAGATGAACGAAGGCCTTAAGGACTCCCTCGTTGAAAGGGTGTTTCTCCCCCAGATAGTCACCAATAGCTGTCTTGTTCAAGCCCTCGCCGTACAAGAAAGATGCCACCTAAAGCAAAAATAATGCTTAAGAAGGGAACGCATTTTAATATACATGAAAAAGGGTATACCGCTCCACCAGAATGAAACTATCCCATCTCCAATATGCTCCGGAAAAATGGCAAACATGGATTAGTAGCTTAAGCTATCTTGTGCGAAATTGTGCTGAATCCGACCCAGAATCAACGCAGCCCCTCAAAGCTAGGTGTCTTCAAAATCGCCTTTGCTGGCTTTACTGAACGGTGAAGCTATTCTATGTGCAGCTCCAAATGACTCTCCCGATAAGTGTTTTTGACACAGGATAGTTTCATTCCGGTGGAGCGATACGGTCGATGCAATTTCCTCCACACTCAGTGTAATCTCCAGGTCGTGACGGGTTGTAAACATTGCCACATTAACCCTAGGTTCACACAGACGTTCACACTGAGGCGATATCGGCCGTCGCCGAGACTTTCGTCGCCAAAATCGGCGACTTCTATTGCTTCGTCAGGCGATGTTCAACGTTGGGAAAATTCAACTTTAATCGGGCAACAGTACGATTTTATGCACGCAACAGCAACATGGACGACCCTTTTGATGGTTCCCTTTTAGAAAAATTATTATTTTTTACTATTTTAATTATTTTAAGGGTTATTTTTAACTATTTAAATTATTTTTCGGGTTAAATTCTTTTGCCGACGAAAGTTCAACGTGAACATCCTGGCGATAAAAATCTCCTCTCGCTGCTATTGAAAAATCTCGTTCATCGCCGGTATTTGCTCTGTTTGAACCTAGGGTAAGTGATCGTAGACCTCCACTGTGCTGTCTCTTCTTATTTTGGTGATTTTACCTCTCTACAAACTAGACACCGATGGCTGAGTGGTTGGCGCTGTGATCACCTACACGGTCTAAACTAAGTTGTGTCGTAATTCCATACAAGCGTGACGTAACACCCATTTGATCTATTTTACATCAGAAAAGGAAAAATTCTTGTCTATTCCTATCGGTTAGTATATATTTTAATATATATATAGAGAGAGAGCCGAGCGGCCAGCGAGGCACCGGACGCGTTTACATATAAAAGGCCTAGGGGCAATCAAATCCTATGTTCGGTCCTCAATCACAAGACGTCACGAAGTACGTCATGTACTTCTGTATGGAATTCGGATACAATTAAGTCGACATCACCTACACACGACAATCATAGCATAGGATAAGAGGTGGATGCCGACAGTTCCAGAGTGATGAACATTGTGTACGTGATGACAGTGATGCATACACACAAGCATTGTGTTTATGCTTTAAGCCCGGGCCCCACTACGTACACACCTGTTAGTATTTCGGTTTTTAGACGGTTTTTAAGACCTTTAGGACGCTCCTCTCTCATTGGTTGTTTATTAAGGTTGTTAATTAAAAACGGGAACTGGATTTTTTCATCCCCAAACTTAAGAACGGGTGAGAGAGTAACATCTAAAAACCGGTCTTAAAAACGTCTAAAAGCCGATTTACAAACAGGTACGTCCTGTGTATATCGTCCGAGCGCCGCTTCAGAGACCATTTTACGCTCTCACAGCCGACTGCGGATCAATGTTTCAAGACCTTCAGAGCAGGGCCGTATCCAGGGGGTTCACCCCCCTCCCCTCCCCATGAAACAAACACAAATAATAATTTTTGTACAGGCTTTAACCCCTGATCTATGTCTTTTTTGGTCCCACCCGCGGGCAAACCCCCCCCCCCCCGAAGTAGATTCCTGCATACGGACCTGCTTCAGACGTGAATCTTTCAGCTGAGTTTACCGGGCAAACTGCCAACATATTATTCCATTTTCGTCGTCCTAAACAGCAACTTCTGTCGCTGAACGGTCTGACAACAGTTTTTATACTTTAAGTACAATTGTCAATACATCATACACATGCTTCAATTGTTTGTCTATCAACTGCTAAAGAAAAGCGTGTCTTTGTGAATCGATCAAGTTACATTTTCAGAGGCTTGAATCTATTCAGAGCAGAACGTTAGATCAAATCAGAAATCAACACTATTCTCTAAAATAAGTCAGGCGCAATTTCTGAGCAATATCCGAGAAACGACGCTCAATGGATCCTAACAAAATAAATATTTCCCTCATTTCACACAAAAGCCGAGGAAAGCAGATCAGCTTCTATTCATGTCACTTAGAAACAGATGTAGTATTTAGGAAGAAAAAGTTCTAAAGATTTTGTCGCGTGTCCCGTTTAGTTCCGTCATGCGTAATGATACGTCACAAGGTAGGAGGAGCTACAGGGGCGGAACGACCTGTCGTTCTTGGACCGACCCCGCCCTTTAAGGAAATGATGAGCTGACGGATTTTCTATTCTTCTTTTTAACAGCGTCGTACAATACAGTGTTGCCATATTGGCGGATGCTGGCGTATTAATTTGCGTTCTACTGAAAATCCTTGTAAGTTTTGGGAGATTTCTTTTGCAAGTTTGGGTTAGATATTCCTTGAGCCCAAGCTGACTTTGAAACATATATTCAAATAATGCATAAAACGGATACGTCACCTACGATGACCTATCCGTTTTATGCACTATTTGAATTTAATATTGGGTTAAAATGAAATTCTGTCGTATTTTCCGAAGACAGCGGCGTATTTCTGGGATTACGATCTGGCACCACTGGTACAATAAGACAAAGACCTCAACTAGGTGTCCAGTTGTTCCAAATGACATTGACAAGGCGCTGAATCTGTTTAACACTTATCGGTTTACCAACAATGAGTTAGTTTCAATTTTGCTTTACTAAAGAAATACGCACGATGGACAAAATCAATTATTTTGTGAGAGAAAGATTTTTTTTTTAAACTGCTTCCTTTTTCTTGTTACAAGGGAAAAGCAGTAATGTAATTAATATAAGTAATTTGGCAAGCCCAAATTATCTATACGTAGAAATTAAAACAAATGTAATTGATATATGCTGTATATAACTGTAGACCCGGCATCAAGCAGCGTTAAACTGAAGGCATAACACCGCCAGTTCTGACACCGCGAGATTTTTTAGACCAGATTAGTCCCTTTTCTTTCTTTTTTAAACGTTAATTTTTTGATCTCGTGCATTTACAACATTATTGAAAGCTAAATGTATTCCTTTTATCTGTCTATACTGCACTATTTTCCTCTCCTTAACTGCGTTAATAAATCATCATAATCATCATATCTCTACGGACCAAGAGATACGTACCACCCAACGAAAAAAATCGCTGAGTGTACCACTGGAGACATGAAAAATTGTAGTTTATTCCTATCGGTGAATGTATTTGAGTGTATGATATATATATAGAGCCGAGCGGCCAGTGAGGCGCCGGTCGCGTTCACATTAAACCGTGCTGCGGACAATCAAATCCTATGTTATCCACATCATATGAAGTCACCATTTACATTACAGTATGGTATTTTGATATAATTTGTACGACACCGGATGTTCTTGAAGTTTTAGCTTATTTCAAGTTAGCATAGCCCAGTTTAGCTAAGTCTGGTTCAGCATAAACGTAAAGGCCTAGGCCGCAGAATCTTTTATCCTTTTATAAAGATCTTTTATCCTCGGATTTGTGTCAATACTTGCTGACAAAACTGTGCTCATTTCGATCGCTGGAAATAATAACAGGGAGAAGTTTAGGTTGGTCAAAAGGTTAACCAACGGCCTTTGATCTTCGACGGGAGTGGACCCATTAATCCGAGACCACCGGGCAAGCTGCCGTATCCTTGTTAATTAGAGAAGAGAAACCGTATCTACAGATAGTATAGGCAGAGACGTCAAGTACGGGGAGGGGGACGCCCCCCCCCCATGTTATCGGCCAGTCGGTAGCAGCAAGTAGCGAAGCATCTCAATTTTTGGAAAGAGCAGTCGATTGTTATCAAAAATGGTCGATTTTTTTATAAAAAGAAAGTCGGTAAAAATGACCAATCAATCGGTAAAAATACCATTCCTTTCCCCCCCCCCCCCTCCAAGATTTTTGTTTGGCTAGTAACGCCTCTGAGAATGGGACCTAACAAAATTAAATTAGGTATTGCACGTTCATTCAAATACTGTATGCACGGATACGTCAGCTACGATCCTTCATCAGCGATATGTCGGCCCTTCTTGGCCAGGAAGATATACAGCCTGACGAGGACCGTTGCCAAGAAGGGCCGAAATATCGCTGACGAAGCATCGGAACTGACGTATCCTTGTATACATTATTTGAATACACGTTTCAAAGTCAGCTTGGGCTCAGAGATATTTATTACACTTACTTTCATCACCTTATGTTTGATAGATACCAATGGCATTATGATGCATTGTATTATTCCTCTTTGCATTATATTGCATAAGCTTCAATTTACCTGAGTCACTTACGGCTAAGAGCTTCCATCATACCTTTTTTAACATTAAACTAACTCTCCACCAAATCTGTAGGGCACTCACGTAGCCTCATCCATCACGCCAACTTTCATAATTTGATGGCATTTAGGCCATTTATATGCAGCCGCATGTATAGCTAGAAAATTCCGATCTTATCACAAAAGACTTCGAACTTCCAATTTTGTCTGGTTCGGCCCGGAATCCTAACAAAGAATTTTCTAAGCTTATGGATTACAAGGCCGAAAATACAGTTAGATAATTTTCTGGCACAGCTAACAGTAACCAATAATGGCAAAGTCGCTGCCCCCTGGCGAACGGCGAGCTAGTGATTATTTTGATGATTACTTCGTGATCGTGCAACTTGACGGGATCTAACGACACTTCTCAAACAGATACACCTGCCAGTGCCTTAATAAAATTAATGGATATCTTGCTCGAATCTATAACTGCATATTTTATGGTTGAGGAAAAAACGCCGTGAACAGGGCCTCAGCCAGCGTCGAATGTTTGCTAAAAAAAAAATTCAAAGTGCAACGAACGGACTGCAGGTTTGAAGAAAAAGCCTGACGAGGACCATTGCCAGGAAGGCGCCACCGACTATTGTTAGCAGTCAGCTTGGGCTGAAGGAACATTGCTTAACTGAAAGAAAAAAAAAGTCATGCTTTTTCATATTTTCTTGAAATCCCCTCAAAATATCCCTCACTCCCTTGATATCCCCTGACAAAATTTCGAGATCCGTTTTGAGAAAACGAAGTAAAATGACAAGGAACAGAATTCCCGAAATATCAGTTCGTTCAGTCTCTTGACTATTTCATTTTATTATTTTTTTCTCAATCCTGAAATCGATCGAGATAAATCGTGTTCCGACTAATAGGTGTTTCGATACCTATTCCATTTCAAAAATTCGATCTTACACTCCTTAGAAAAACAAATTACCTCTTCTGTCGTGTGTACAAGAAGGCCTTGTTCGACGAGAAACTCGATGCCTTTTTTCGGGTCCATGTTGAACTTCTTGCGACCAATGGAAAGCTGCTTGGCTCGCACTTGGTTCTTACTGGAATACAAGCAAGCCTTTAATCGATAGAATCCACGACGCACTAAATCTTTATATTTTTTTTTACGCCATTTTTTTTCTTCTTCTAAGAACTCCCACTTCATATCACAGTACACTGAAGAAATATCACTGTTAATCACACTCTTTAAAACAAACACAACGTCGGGTAGAGTGTTTTGGGAGCCAAGCAATTGCTCAAATCGAATAACTATTTCTGCGATCGCACATATTGTGTCTGTGACGCCATTTTTTTTAGATAGCATAGTTTAAAGTTCATCCACAGCAGAGAAGACATTTGGATCAATCAATTTTCTCCATATCCACTAGTTCTTCTACACAATTTTTACACAGTTTCATCCCATCACTTATTTCTGGTCATACCTTGTAAGTGTATTAGTTAATTTGTTCTGAGTCAAGCATCATCGGAGTTTTACTTCTAATATATCCTTGACAGCGAGGGGCTACTCACTCCCCAAACCCGTGTACACCAAATGCCGTGAGGTGCCGGAAGGTACCATCCAATTTAACAGTCGGTGTTTAAAAATCACAAAGTTTAATAAAAGTGCATTGCTGCCGGGAGGTGCCGGGAATGAGTGTACACCGGGTGCCGGAGAGTGAGTAACCCCTCACTTGACAGCAGCCCAGATAGCATGTCCGCAAAGAAAACACGGTTGAGGGATGGCAAACAACTACCACAGTTACTTCGCTTACATATTCCATTCACGAATGTGGACAATTTCTCGTACCTCTTCCCCAACCTTTTTATTTTTTTCACAAAAAAGCGCCCTGATTAAGTTTGTTTATTTTGAACTTTGTTGTGGGTGTGAGTTTTATTGACGTGTTGTTATTCCTTTCTATACACTACTCTTCAGGTTTTAAGGATTCAAACATATAATAATAATAATAAGATTAGTGTGGTTAATAAAAATACCTCCCTTCATGTAATGGTTGGCGACAGATGCTCCCCCTCCCATTTGCCAAATTCTAGCACTTCATTTTGACAAACTCGGCTTCCAAAGATTGTGATTCATTAAGTCATTAGCTTCCAGAAATTAACATACTTTACTAAATCTAATTAAGCGCAGAGAAGAGCATATCAGCCAATTTCCATTCCAAGAAAATCGCAGGGAGGGCCAAAAATGACCATCCGTGACGACAGAGCGTCAGTGTACATACCAACCCAACACTTGAATTTTTATTTGAAATTATTGCCTCGTCCGCAAGTGTTATTTCGAAACACAACTTGAACAAGGCTTGATTTATTGGACACGCCATGGGGAGTACCAATGTGCTAAAGCCATTAAACGCGCATAACAAGAGACCATCTAAACGCGACCAAAACAAGGTGCTCCAGATGACATTAAGCTCCCCCACCCGCCCCCTACGTAAGATCAGGGGTACCATCTCGCTAGTGCGTAGGGTTGCCACATCAAAAGTGTTTAGAGAGTGACTTTTTGCCCAAAACAGAGAGTGAATTAGGAGTGAAATTTATTTTCATGAAATGTTTACTTTTGGTCGGAATCGCCTCTGTAAACATGACAGATCTTAATTTTACTTTCATGAAAAAAAAAATTGAAATAGTCACTTATGGTCGGAATCCCTGCTGCAAAAATTACACGTTTTGTCATTTTATGAAATATTAAATTGTAGAGTGATTTTTATGTCCTACGTACGACAAGACTGACAAAAACAAAATAGAGTGACAATTCACACTATCGTGCGACATGTGGCAACCCTGCTAGTGCGGCGTCCTCCTGGTTCCTGATTGTGCAGAAGTTTGTGATCGATGTTTACGTGTAAAACTACTTGCGAGGGAGTACTCGCAAAGCGCGAATACTTAAATTGCTTCCTCGCTGTAACCGTATTCCAGTCATACATGCTAACTTCAAACAGTTTCGTCTCCAGTTTTCAATACAGAATTTGACGAACACATTTCACAGAGGGGTCGAAAGCCTGAGTGTCAATTTGCTACTTCTGACGGGCCAATCTGATGCTACTTGTTGTATGGCCGGGAATTTATCACGGCGTGCAATCGACTTGACGACTAAAGTGTTTCGGTTATGGCTCAGATTATTTTTAGATTACATAAGGGGATTATTCGAAGTAAAGATATGACCATCTCGCCCTCCAGAAGCTGACGGTTACTAGGAGTAAAAGAAACCCCTTAAAACATCAACACAATACGAGCACAATAATAAAGAAAAATGGGGAAAAAAGAAAATCCTGCGCTTTTTAGGGCAAATGGACGACACAGAAAGGAAGAAAACTACCTCGCACAAGGAATTCCGTTGTTTCAGGGGTAAGAAAAAACAAAGACGAACATCTCACCTTTCATCGCCATTGTCAAGTGACTGAATTCCGCTGCTTACTTCGGCTAGCTCATCCTTCAAGGCCTGGAAAAAATATATTTTTATAAGAGACTCCGTCAGACGCAAAAACAATGTCAGCCTCCAGATACATCCAGAACGAAACGCCTGTTGTAAATCGTCCAATCTTTTCGTAATAAACGGGGCAGTAAGCACTATGGCCAGCTTTATGAGGGCAATGGGTTCACCAACAATCGACGACTGGCTGTAAAATAAACGAGAACGACTGGAGGTAGCCTACGGCCGAGCTGAAGCCTCCCGCGGGGAAGCATGTCTTAGATTGTGTAAGTATACGAGTATAGTCCATTCTAAAAGAGTCGGCAACTTGGCAAATTAGAATTCCTTAATTCTAGGCATTAAATTGGCTCTCACTTACTTCAAAGTTTTGCACCTGGCCTACGAGGTCCGCGGTCGCATCCGGAAAATCGGACAAAGGTCATGGAGCACAACAAATATCCGAATTTTCCACCGTATTCTGTTTGGGCCCTAATTCAGCACGTGGAGAGAGGCGAAACCACAACATAGAACAGAGGTCAAGGAGATCTTAGTAATAATGTATGTATTTTCGCGAAAAAAGAAAGTCAACAGAAATATTCGCTTCTGGCAGGAATATCAGACCGACCAGCCCTGTTTCACGGGGGACCAAGTGTCACCGCTGTCAACTACAGGATTTCAATCCGCGACAACTTAAAATTCTAAAAAGGCGCTATTACTTGCGAATCCTGTCTGGCAAATCTTTTCCGTCTCGCTCCAAGCTTTCTCCGACGCCTAGTCTTTTTGCTCCCCCCAGAATCATTCAGACTATTATCTACAGAACAGCTCCCATTTGCATCGGAGCCGTGGTTGGCCTCGAAGTTCGTTATCGCTGGTACGGGGTGGAAAATCCTGTAAAGTGCCTCAAAAATGGCAAACGATGTCGACGGTGCGGCACTTAACTCCAACACTTTGCGTGGGGACAAGTGTATCATTCTAGGGTCCAGAGACACTCGAGTTTTTCAGAAACTAATGACCACTTTACTCCTGCCACTGGTTAGAACAAAAGGCTCTCGACACATGTCTGGATTCGACTGAATACGTCATGGGTTGCGGCAGAAGTGCCTCTTTCATCCATCATGTCTAAAAAGGCCCGAATAGTTCTCGGGATTGAAAACAAGACCGATGGTTCCCAGGGATCTCAATAAGTGGGGTCCTAGACAGAACGTGCACCGTAAGTTACTAAAGAACAAAAGTGCATTAACTAGTCACACAAATCCCTTCCCATGCGAACGGCGGTAACCACTGAGAAACATGTGACGTGTTGAGGACGCACAGATCGCACAATTGGACGAGACAGAGTACACTATTGTCACGGCAAGTGCAAAGCATGTGGTTGGAGAACACTAATGTCATAGAGCCACTGTCAGGTTCACAAAAAATCTCATTCCGTGGGAACAGTTCAGGATTCGCGTTCTGCCAAGCTTTATTCCAGAATCAGGTAAAACGCGCACGCCAAGTGACTAGTTGAGCACAGAAGGTAAAGAGACGCATCTGCTAAAGTATCCTCTCTTAGAACACAAAATTCATGTGAATGAGCATGAGTCACGTGTCAGCGTCTGCGTTGTAAAATCTGCCGCGATTCCTTTTCCTATGAAAAGTGCACCTCAAGTTACTATACGAGCATTCAAAAGGTATCGAGTGCACAGACTGCAAGTGCACAAATTCCCCACAATTCCACGTGAACGGCTTGAGATGCTCAAAGACCACGGGTACGAGTCACGAGGTAACTGACTTCCCAGTATACTATCCGAAAACTAAAATCTGACTTCACATCGTCAACTTATCGCTACAAGGACTGAATGTAAACTCAGGAGCGTAGATACGAGACTTGGCGGAGCTTTATCTAAGTCCAATGCGAGTGACCGGTTCGCTGCTAACCTTTGCCTTCATGAGAACATGTTCCAAAAAATAACATATACAGTTACCGATGGCAAATGAAGAGCCATGTGAAGAATTTATATCGTCACCATTTAAAAAACACCAGAAAGCGAGCGAAATGAAAAGTTGAATGGCGACCAAGGGGTCGCGCAATACCGGGCATAGGGTACATACGATAACAGGAGCAGGGCGGGCAATGGATACACAAACAAATAATTGCGCCATTAAACGTTCATAATACCAAAAGAGCACGAAACTGTATCAAGACCAGACAAAGCCCCACCCCTTAAATCCAGGCTCTTGATGCACTGAAAATGAAAGTTAAAGCGGAAAACCTACACTGTTTAACCAGATCATTGAAAATATGGCTGCTTAGTGATCCAGGCTAACATTTAATCAGAGGAAAACAATTAATCTGCAGTTCTCGCTCCTGTTGAAAATAATTATTAACAAACAATACTTAGTGTAAATTCCAATTTAAGCTAACGCGTCAAAAGTCCAAAGCGTCGGAATAAGTGTCATGCAGCCCGCTTCTTCTAAAGCCCCTAGATATCACCGTTTTCAAGTCGCAAAAAAATCTCTTCAAATGACACTCTAAACAGCACAGAAACTGTTGTAGTCGCAGTCGCGAGGATGGACACTCGAGTTTGGTAGTACACATGAACGACTTTCGATGGCTGTGCACCAGGTGCCTGGAGGTGATCAGCCCCTCGGTTGCACTAAAAGCTGACAAGTCGTGTAGCGTCTTGAAATAGCAAGGCGACCGAAACTAAACTGAAGAAAGAACTTACCAGCTTCGAAATGAGCCTGTTCACAGCGTCGGTGTCGTCAATATGGTAAACATCGGTGTACCATCTTGCACTTATTCGCCTCTCCGAGATAGAGAGAGAAATGTCAGACGAAGACCCACTTCGCGGGGTCGAAGGGATATCCTCCTTTGACCGCTTTTTCTTCCGTCGGTCAAAAGTGCCGTAGGCATCAGTCACGAACTTATCGGACTTCGGAATACTCAGTAGCGACTTCGCTGAGGTCCTTCTACTCAGTGATACACTCTTGTCACCCGAGTTACTATATACAGGGAGGGACACACTATTCAGGCCGTCCTGGGAGGAGGAGGCACTTCCTTGATCTTTCAAGTCGATGGTAGATCTGAAAATCCGTCTTCTGAGCGTGCCGAAGAACCCTTTCTTCGACACCGGCTCCTCACTCGCGAACACATCCACTCCTCCACCATCCTCTTCTCTGCTAAACATACTACTAGAAGATTCTCCGAGAAGAAAGACAATCACCTCACCGGAGACGCGCACAATCTCCAGCAAACTACAATGCTCCCCCACGGGCTGTCCTGTTTCTCAGAATCGGTTTCAGTTTGGGCAATCACCTTCAGAAATTCACCAAGATCAGGACCTCTTGCAACTAAAAAACCCGCAATTACGTCAAAAGACCGAAAGGTGAACGGGAAACTCCACGAAAAACTTCACTGAACTCCTCACCCGAAATAACACTGAACCATTGGGTACAGTGGAAGCCTTTGATCACAAAGGGCTAAGCTACCTCTTTGCCCGCGAGAAATGAACCTGGCGCGACCTCGGAGCTCGCGACCACCACCAGCTACAGACCGCCTTTATCGACTGAAGGATAAATGCCACAAAAATACTTCTCCATGGGCGTCACTCAGGAAATTCACTTATCTTTTGACTAACAAAACAACAAACTGGCCGTCGAATGAGGCAACAGGTTAGAGATACGGCTTGCGGTGACGAAGGCTAACGATACCTGATACCGGAAAAGGAAGAGATGTTCTCGGAGACCTGGTGAAAGAAACGGGATAAACGGACTTTGGATTCTAAACCTTCAGCCCTCTCAGATAGATCAAAGCCGTAAGTGACGCTCTGTATAGGACGTTCATAAGCATTATCACGGTGCTAACTATTATTCTTTGTAACTTTGCATATCAGTCGCTCATTTATTTTATTCTTATCCACATCAAAGTCCTCGCTTAAAAGACGGGCTCAAAATAAGCTTTATATTATCTGAAGCTTTATATTGCTTATACATTTGTTGACAGAAATGCAAATTCGGAATCATTGCCGGGACATTCATTTTTTAATTAAATTCTACTATACTCAAATTATGAATTCCTTTCCGGCGCTGAACGCCTGGCCAATTTCTGCAATACATTGAAACTATCATGGCTGTCCACTGGTCGCCCCCGGATCAAATCAGGCATTCCAACGCCAATCAGCAACGATCCGGAAAACCCAACGACTGGCAGCGAGAAAGGATGTTCCGATGGATGCCACCAGTTTGGTCTATAATTTACGACGAATAACAAAGGATAGTAACATAAAACAAATCAGGCTTGTAATTCTGCTTAGTGCGCCAACTTCCGTGTCCTTGGCTTCAGTACCATCGAGTTCAGCACCACCAGATCTAGAATGTCAAGACCCGCGCCACTAAGTCAACAAGCACACACCTTCTCAGTCCTTCTTCGTCGTCAACTCGCACCATCACAACGGGATTTTCTCAACAGTCTATCACACGGTTAAAGAAGATCTTCGAGATCTTGCTGCGGCTCTGCCATCTGACGATCGAACGCAAAGAAAAAGGATATATCTGACTGAGATATTCGGAGGAAAACCCAGAGATGGCGCTACAGAGCTCAGGATTTGGTTTGGAAGTTGGACAGTTGTTGAGTAAGGACGGAGATCTAGGAGCAGCTAGCTTTACGAAGGCCCACGAAGTATGGATTATGGTTGGTTGAGCGATCGCGAATAAGAGTTCTAAGAGATAATTTCGTAATCGAAGCCGCTATTTTCAGCTAGTCCTCTTATGCTAGGTTTACATACTGTGTAAATCCGAGCGTATTTTGAAATCCGAGCGTATTTTACGAAAGTGTTTGGGCTTGAAAAGATCTCTAGCAATACGGACGTGTTTGAGATATCGGTCTGTTTCGTATATAAGTATGTCCGTACAGGAGTGTTGCATGAAGCTGCCCTTACTATGGCACCGCCCACCCTCCAATTGGCCATGGTACATGATCCTGCCACCTTGGATCATGAAGCTGCCACCCCCAGAAAAATCATGCAAATTCCAAGAAAACAGCAAATTCTGTTATTTGCAAAAGGTCAAGGAACCTCTCTGACCAAACAGCTGGCCTCTAACTTCACCATGTAGCAAAATACTATTTTTAGCAAAGTGGGCGACTTCATGATCACTTGGGTGCCTATATTCTGTCGTGTTCTCCAGCTTAGCCTTGAACAATTACAAGTAAACTATGGTACCAGCAGAAAGTGAAGGTTCTAAGCTTCCTTTCAGGATACTCCACTGAATTTTATCTCAACCTTTACTCTTTTTCCCGAAGTCATTTCCCAAAAATAGGAGTTTAGGGTGGCGGCTTCACGCAACACTCCTGTATTGCTAGAAATCTGTTCTATTTCAAATCCGTCCGTAAAATACGCTCGTATTTCACAATACGCCCGGATTTTACGCAAAGTGTAAACCTACCATTACTGTGCGTTCCCACTGACGCGAATATTCGCAGAATAGCCCGATTATTCGTCGACCACAAATTTCGCGCCACAAAGCTACAAAGTCGCTGCGATATTTCGGAGAATCGCTGTAGTTGGATTATTTTAACTACAGCTACAAAATCGCGCCACAAATTTCTTGGAAAGTTGATTTAATTTTTGGAAAATCATGTTAGCTGTCAAATTTCAGCCAGTTATACATGGAAGGAACAGTAAGAAACACAAACAGAGGCATCTGGTCCTAAATTACCTGAAAGCATAGGAGAAAGTTGATTCTAGTCGTTTTTTGTCCAAATACTCACCCAGGATTTGGAGCAGCTTTTGCAGTTTTTGTTCAGATTCTGCGATCAGAGCAATATCATCTGCGAACATTAGCAGAGTTGGGGATGGAAGGAAGGTAAGATCACTTTGAGACCAACAGCCAGGCTAGAATGTACCGAAAGTTGACTGCTAATGTTCGCAGATGATATTGCTCTGATCGCAGAATCTGAACAAAAACTGCAAAAGCTGCTCCAAATCCTGGGTGAGTATTTGGACAAAAAACGACTAGAATTGAATGTAGATAAGACAGTAGTAATGATATTTAGAAAGGGAGGTAAAACATCGGAGAACCCAGATTTTGTGTTTAAGGGAAGACGAATCACAGTAAAGGAAGAATGGATGTATTTAGGATGTAAGATGAGTGCACGTGGAGGAGCAAGTAAGCATATAGAATATTGTGTCACGAAAGGTAAAAGGTCCGTAAGTATGTTGCATGCCAGTAGACTGAGAAATAGTAGTAAAGTAAGAATGGTTAAAGAAGTATTTTTGTCGAAAGTAGTGCCGATAATCTGGAAGAAGAGATTTTAGATGCAAGAACAATCCATTTGAGGAACATTGAAACTGAACCAGATTGAAATTGTCTGTGTTCCAAATAAATGACAAGTTTTTTGTTATGTTTAAGCAGAATGTGGTAGCATAGTAATCTAAAATTTGGTGAAGAGTCAGTTGATGGCCACTTGCTTCCAGTTTACAGTTTGTCATCCGGTAAAAAAAAAATCCTGCGATGTTGAATTGTATGGCCAACAACAGTAAGAGAAAAGTAAAGATTGTCAGCTCCCAAAACGCTCATCCAGACCGTGTCTACAAAGCGCCAATTCAAAAGGCGTTTTGGTCCGGTACAAACCGGACCGAAAAAGGGAGACAGAAGAGTTTTAGATTTTGTAGATCACCTTTGTACATTCAGAGAGGAATTTGAGGTAACTGGAAGAACCTACTGGGACGTCCTAGAACCAATACTCTTCATTCGCGACGACGAAAATTTAAGCTGTTTGAAGTCTTCTGGAAATATGCGAGTTATTGTCAGAATGTGTCTGTCTTCATCCGACGAGGCGCCGGTGGCTCGGTCAGCGACATTGCAGTTGGCTAACCGTGAAACAAATCTCGTTTTTCTCACAATAAAAAAAACCCTCCCAATCCCGCCAAGCGTGACAACCGAATGCGTGATGCCTTTTCACAGATAGACAATGATGCTGTATTGCGTTGCTGTTCATCTTCTACAAGCGTTACAAGTACTTGAATACATTTTCGGCACTCAAGCCCCAATTTAAAAAAAAAACTTTACTAATTGACTTTCTCTAGCAACCGCCAAAACAATGCGCAATCTTTTTTCGGAACACTGGCAGAGCAACAGCAACGCTCCTGTGCAGTCGAATGAGAACAGACCACGTCGTCATATCACGAATAAATGCAGAAGAAAGCTGTCTATTGTAGCTACTGTGCATAATTAAGTTTGCACAAACTGAGTAGGAGTGGAAATTTCACTATATTTGTCCGCGTACTAGCTGTTTCTGATGCTAAGAAAAATACATTTTTCTTTCACCCCAGTGCTTAGTTCGTGCCAGGAGGTCTGCGTATGATAGATACGAACTTCGAGAGATCGGTGGGAGCCGAAGATGCTTTTTTAGACACGTGGCAATATGAGGTTCTCTCCAAAATCGGATCCCGCTTATCGACACCGTCTTCCACTTTTGGTAAGCTTTACCAAAACATATTCGACAGGGTCAAGGGGTACGTCAGCTAAGTTTTATTCTAGCGATATTTCAGGCCCTCTTGGCAAGGGTCCTCCTCAGGCTCGAGCTAGAAAAACGAACCTTTGATCTACCAAGAGATCGAGGACCCTGTCGAAATACCACTAGGATAAAACTCAGCTGATGTGCCCGTTTAGAGTAGTCAGATATGTCTGAAGTGAAGGCATTGCCGTATCCAGGGGGGGGGGGGGGGGGGGGTAGGGGGTTGACCCCCCCCCCCCCCCCCCCCCAGGCCTGGGAGTTACCTAAGGCTAAAATATATATATAGGATATAGGATAATATAGGATAAAAAAAACAGCTTATTTGAATGAAAAAAAACTCATGATCTTCTGCAAAATATCAAAGGACGATTCTGGAGAAACAACTTAGGATCTCACCTTAAAACAAAAAACATAGTATCCAAGAAGAGAGACTTTGATGGGTAAGTTTTATCCATGAACAGAGATCAAATATAAAATTAAAGAACTACGAACACACTACTGATTGACTTCGTGAAACGTTAAGAAAAGGACCAGAAAACCACACAACCGCGTCAAACTGAGTGTCAAGAGCGCCTTTTAAATGAAGAAAGCTTCTCCATGAGACCACTTTGCTTTTCATCTGCTTTTTTCCTCTTTTTCTGAAGGGCAGAAAGGTCTGCAACACTTTCGCTCACTTTGCTCTCCGCAAGCGCAATGAGAGTTTTTGCAGATTCAATTCCTACAGGATCGTTTTTCTTCTGAGCTTCAACAAGCAACCTTTTTCCACCACACAGTAGATCTTGGGCAACCCAGCGTTGCCATAACTGATGGAAACAAAAATTCACAACACACAGACGAAATAGAAAAACAATTTTGCAGAAATATTAACTACTTCGACCTTTGCCCAGGTTTGGTAGATTAACTTCGAAATTTACGAAAAAAACAGCAAAAGCTGAAATATAGGAGAATAGAGGGTTTTTGACTCAATATAGTATATGATGATGATATGATATGATATTTATTTGTCTTCAGAGCCCAAAGGCCATAACAAACACACATAAATAACAACATGTAAATACAAAATAAACGGTCACACTACTACACTAAACCCCACTCAAACACTTTTCCCTGTGCCGACTGGCCACTCTGAGGAACCTCGCCAGGTTTCTTATACTAAGAAAATCCCTACTCCGCATAATATTTACCAACCACTTCCTCCCATGAATCCCTCCCTTAAAAATTTCCTCCTTGTCCTATTATAGGACAAGATCTAAAATATAGGATATAAAGGATATATAGGTCTCACTCCCACCCCTGCCCCCACCCGAAACACACAAAAATAATCATTTGTATAGGCTTTTCCCTCTGATCTATGTCTTTTTTGTACTTTGTTGTCCGATCCGCAGGCAACCCCCCCCCCCTTCCCCGCCCCCGAAATAAATTCCTGGATACGGGACTGGCTGAAGGAATAATTTATTGCGACCTGGAGGCAGGGACTCGCTACGCTTGTGTGATATTTAAAATCATATACACAACCTTTATTTACAGTAGAGGTATGTTTATTTGAACAGTTACTGTAATGTGAACAGTGCAGTTTTGGTTTAAATGGTACAATGAAGATCGAAAATACCATTCAGCGGTTTTCAGAGGCCCTTAATTACCTACTTTGGCTAACTGATAGTTGACTTTAGTCACAGCAAGTGCATGAAAATGGCAAAGTCGAAAGTCAACAAACGTTCACATAAGCATACCTCTACTATATTAAATGACCTCGGACCCTTTCCGATCAGGTTCGGGTGTCCGGTTTTCGAACCGCCTAAATTTGACTCCGGATAAGAAGATTCTGCTGATTCAGAAAATTCTTCTGATGTTGGCTGACGACAAAGGATTCCTCGAAGTATTTCCTCAAACAGTATTTGAAAGGACAAATGGGCCTGGGTTGTTAGTCTTATACGTAACTCACCTGAATTTCATTCAGAAGATCTGACTTCCATCTCCGAATGTCTTGCAATAACTTCTGCTCGGACGGTGTCAGATCTGTAACAGAAGAAAATGCATTAAAATTAAATTTAAACTAACTGAATATGTAATTCTTAAATTTTTTACATCAACATATGTAAAAGCTAATTTAAAAATCTTGCAGTATAACAAAAAATAACAAGGACATTCGTTACTTTCCAAGAACTAAATTAACAATAACATTTCATATTTTCAGTTAAGAACACCAAGCACTTTTTTCTTAATCATTCAACCCATCAACTGATCCAGTGTTTGCCGTATGCCAAGTTATGACAGTTATCGGGAATCGAGAAAAACGTCCCTAAATGAAGCTGCTATAAACCATCTAAAACTGACCAGACTTCGGACTAATTTTGTCAATTCGACCACCCCATTTCAGAACACCAAGTTGAATCAGACCCTGAAGTACCTAAACAGGAAGACACAAAGAAATCCTTCTCCCTGTCAGGGTAAATCCCCAATACGTCAAACTTCAAGATCCATATTCTATTGTTAGTGAGCTGCGTGGGTACTACCGTTTCCTCGAGACCCAATCTTACCGCCCACGGGGCGTCATTACAGAAGAATTAATTTGGCTAGCAGCGCTGTACAAAACGATGGTCTTCGTGAAAGGAACCGCAGAGACCTCCAGCGGAGGACAATAAGCGACATGTTTAAATAGGCCGGGTAAACCATGACATTTGGAGGAGCGACAAGAGGATTTTATTTACAGATACGACTTTGTAGTTAATCATATCTGCTTTTGCTTTTGTGTGTAACTGATCAGATAAAAGGAAAACTCTCTGTTTCATATACTGTTCGTGAGATTTCGGCATCCCTTCGACCGACGAACACCACCGCGAAATCACAGGAACGCTACTTTCATCTTGGCCTCTGTCGAGACCTCTGACTCTCTAATCTCTATCGTGAGTAGCTTTCCATTTATATCTACTGCGAAAACCCGTGGAAAGTAAGATTACGAAAAAAATAGTGTATAAAGTTCATGAATGAAATCTTTTTATTTACCCCTTTCAATAAAACAGAAAAGGCGGAGTACATCGAGAAAAGAAAGAACACAAGTTGAATTGGAGTACAAATTTACACTTCAAACAAACAGTGACGCGGAGAAAAGCTTTCTATGCAGCTTAACGGTTCTATTAATTTCAGTTTTCTTTTAGTAATTAATTACAGTTTAACTGAAAAGCCAGCTTATTTTCTAAGCTTCTACTTTGGATACACTGAATTATTTTGACTCCGATCCGCTTCCTTTTAAAACTCTTTAACGACAAAACACTGCAGGAGCTAAAAACTGACTTCGGTTCAGCCATGGTATCTCACCCTTTCACTCCCAAATCATCCCTCCCCCCTACCGAAATGTTAGATATCGACCAGAAAGCGTATTCTAGGGTACACAAGCTCTGTCCTGTACCTATAAAACACGCAAGAAATTTCGCGAAAATTTTTAATTAAACGTGACGGATTTTTAAGTGGAGGTAGGAAGGAAGTGTTGAGGGAGAGAGGAGAGAGGGATTCATGGAAGGAAGTGGTTGTTAAATATTATGCGAAGTACGGATTTTCTTATTATAAGAAACCTGGCGAGGTTCCTCAGAGTGGCCAGTCTGCACAGGGAAAAGTGTTTGAGTGGGGTTTAGTATAGTAGTGTGACCGTTTATTTTTTTATTTACATGTTATTATTTATGTGTGTTTGTTATGGCCTTTGGGCTTTTAAGACAAATAAATATCATATCATATGACACATATACTGCAATTTCTTCTGTTTTTTTAGAATAATCTCAAATTTGGTTTATGACCACGAAAGTCGATTTTTACAAAAAACTTTCTATCTATCTACCCAGCGACGGGGACAATGGGGATGGCTCCAGACGAAGATCAAAATCACAGCTCGACCGCGCTATCTCAATTTCATCGAGGACGTGCTTTTTCCTTCTAAAAAATCCAAAAAGACAGAAATCAAAGACGGTGCTAGCAAATAGACACAGTAGCCTGGCCAATTTTTTTACTTACAGCAGACAATTTGGGGCACTTTTTTGTGCCTAAATACACAGAGATACCGCAAGTTAGAAAGATCTTCACAAATCGGGAATAGCGCAGCAACGGACTAAAGCCTTTTTATCGGGTTGCCAAGCCTGTTTAAGCCTGGTGCTTAATCTGCCTTCTATAATATACTTAGCTCCCACATGGAATTATAAGCTTCCAAAATCCCTACCTTTCTACATTGTTTCGCTTCGTAACTACGAATTTGTATTGCTTTTTCGGCCTTGCCGAGTTTTCCCGTCACCCAACGAAAAGTTTGCCGGAATCTTCAACGTCCGCTGATAACTCTTTCACACATAAGGATGAGATAATCTTCTGTATATTACTTCTTTTATTTGCTTAGTTTTCCCACTTTTTAAGCAAGGCACGTTCAGTTTTCAAATGTTTTGCGCCCAGCCGCCGCGTCGGAGAGCAGGAAGGCTGGATATAGTCGACAAGCGCTAACAAGAGAATCGCTAGTTTTAGGTGGAAAGTAATGGTATTTTGAAAAACGTATTTTTCTGATTCATTTCATAGGGATAAGATCGTTTCTAGTAAAAGTTGTGCTTTAAGAGAATAACGGATTATTCATTACATTTTCGTATTCCATCGGTACACCTTTAAGGGATGCAATCAGATAGTTTATTACTGTGCAGGTCATTCCCGCGAAAGTTAATGATCTTTTTTTTTAGTAAAAAACAAGAAGTTTTCCACTAGCCTTCTGGAATCACTTCCAGGGGAATTGCTTCGGTTTATGGTTTACAAAGCGAGCAAACCGCTCCGCAACTTTCCGTGCAAAAACCAACGGAACCCGATTCCCGATTTGATTTCCAGCTCGTGAAAACCATCCTATTGCTTGAGTTTTACCGAAAGTGTTTTCAAGCGTGTGGAGATGATCTTGTCTGCGCCGTCATCGCCCTAGCGCAGAGGATATTAAGAAAGAAAAAAAGAACATGGAATAAGACAGGCCATCTTCCGGGTGGGCCAAAGCGGAAGTCTCTTGCTTTGTGGCCTGCTTTACTGGGCCTGTCACGTGTATTACTGATAATACGGCGGATTTTCATAGCCAATGCGCTGGGATAACCGATCCCTCTCGGTTTTCTGACTGAGGCGAACAAAATGGTGACATAACTTTTATATAATACGCGACATTTTACGCAACACCTAATTTCAAAGGAAAAACAGATTATTTATTTTAAAGAATTTGACGTGTTTAGTAAGTTTGTTGTTATGAATGTTTTCATTCATGCCATACCGCAACTTTTCTTCGTTTCTCCGCTGTATTAAATAAGCGGATTATAAATATACTAGAAAAGGAAACGGAAGTGATGCATTACCTTTCAATACCGGTTTGCTCGGCAACGGAAGATTACGTTGGAGCTCTCGAAAACCCCTTTACCCTCTGACACCAAGAACTTGAAATTTTGAGAACTTCCCTTTCCTAGACAGCCCTCGCTATTAGGAAGGACACCATGGTTGCAATTGGCCTCTCGCGTCATTTCCGACAAGAAGTATATTTGTTGTTGAACCGAGTGGCTGACAACATTGCCCCCCCCCCCCCTCCACGTGACGCATCTGCTCAAGTGATAAAATACAAGTCAATTGCCGAACCTCGGATCGATGTTAAAAACTAAATTTCAAGTCCCGTGATTCGGAAGACGAGGGACCATGACGACCCATCCACAAAACTTTGACAGAAACCATCTTTACATTCGAATGATCTCAATATTTATAGCCCCACCTGAATATCATTTCCCATCAGATTCTAAAATACGATCATCCTGCTATTCAGGGAAAGTGCTCCAAGTCAGTCTGATTAGTCTCACTCGGTCGGGAATCTGGTTTCGGCGACAAAAGCCCCAATTCGGATCAAAGCAAAACCATCCCATGACGCGGAATCAAGGGGAGATGGGCCCAGGTTATATCCATATCTGGGACAAGAGTTGGAAACCATACTTATGTTCTACAAGGCGTGTGAATATGGAGATTTGAAGAGCATAAAAACTGGCTTTTCAGTAATGTTGATTCTAGCTATTCTTGACAAGTGAACGGTCACAGCTACCAGTGACGTTACACTGATTGGTTATAATTAATGTCGTGGGAGCATTTGTCAGAACAAGAATTTTTTCCTCAGCTACGAAAAGACTTGCCCAGTAGGACATGAATAAATATCTGATTTCCTATTTTAACACATAATATTAAGGATGAAACATCCGAAAAAAAGACACAAAGAGAAAAACACTTGACATCAACTGTATAAACATGCACGCGCAAAAACTTGCGACATGATTCCCGTTTCTGAAAATAATAAAAAATAATGCATGTATATTATAAAACACATAATCTCAAACATCGACTATATGTGGTTCCCAAAATCACCACGATCTTTTTGCCCACTCTCACAATGCCCACGCTCAGAATGCCCACGATTAAAATGCGCACGTTTCAAAACGCCCACGATTAAAATGACCACGACTCAAAATGCCCACGACTCAAAATGACCATAACTCATCCTGGGACAGCGGACTACGAGATTAACCCCCTCCCCCCCCCCCTTGAGTTTTAGCTAGCGACGCCCCTGGCTATGGTTCAAGGTTACAACAGGTCATTCTAGTTTAAGCATGCACACTCATTCAAACGCATCATTACTAGGCTGCGCGTTATAATCATTCATTCCGAGTCCTCAACAGACGAATTACTGCCCGACAACATTTATTTCGACTTCTGCGAGAAGTTCAGACCATCCAAGACGAGATGGAATCAGACCTCCTCCAGATCGGTGCTGAAGCCGACTTCAGAAGAAGAAACCGAAGAACGGTCCGGAAAGATCAGCAAATTCAAGCACTTAAAGAGAAGTTCCAAGGGGGCTCAGTATCAGTCAAAGACTTCCTCAAGAAAGGACAGCGTTTTTGCGGCATCTAACCACGACGCAATAGGCTACAAATGTTTCTTGTAAATCACAATAAACAGGTGTTATATTTATAACTGAGATTATAAAGTTCATCAAACGAGTATCGTCATTCTGATACTCGGTCTACTCCTCCCGTCACTCAATCACGCCTAATTACGGACTGAAAACCTCAAATTTATCCAATCGTGGGCATTTTGAGTCGTGGGTATTTTGAGTTTCATCCCAAATAACAGCTCGTTATGTTCATTTTGTTTGAACTGACCAACAGTGACAACATAAAAAGCCCAAACCGACAATTTCTTCAACTACGTGACTTGATCTGATGGATAGTTATTAGTAAGAAAGGAGTTTTAATTTGTAAGCCCAAGCGCCATTTAGTTGAGTCTCTTCTTGACTACGATAGCTTGTGTAAAATAAATGATTCTGATTCTGAGTTAGTGAACTAACAAAACCTCACGGTGTTACATTTTTAATCCCTCTGAATTTAAGCTATGCAACCGTAGGAATAATCCACACTAGGTGACTTGATCTGATGGATAGTTATTAGTAAGAAAGGAGTTAGTGAACTAACAAAACTTCACGGCGTTACATTTTTAATTGCCCCTGAATTTAAGCTAAGCAACCGTAGGGATAATCCACTTATGTTCTTTGTCAACTGATCAAAGAGCTGAGCGGTTTTCGGTGTTCTCTTAGTGTTTTTTAGCTCGATTTTAGTGTAGAGTATGTGCCCGATGCCGGCACCATTCTGCCAAGTGGTCAACACGTTTAGCAATGGGAAAAATCAACACGTTTGGCAATGGGAATCGCCTAATTTAAGGCCGGGAAAGCAAGTACTGCTTCTGGGGAGTCGGTAATCCCTCTGATAAAACTTCGTTACTTCTGCCCTACCTTGGCGACGCGAATGCGAGTACAGTTAATTTCCTTTCGAGGGGATACACACTCCCCAAACCCGTGTACACCGGGTACCGGTGCCGGGAGGTGCTTTTCAACGTAGTTATTATTATGGAGTTTATCGGTTGTAATACTTTCTTTTGACGGTAGACAGCGTCATATTACTTGATTTACGGCAGTTCACAATAGAGAGGTTAGAAACTGACGACAGTGGGAAGTTGCCAGAGGTGTCAGAAGGTGTTGGGAATGAATGTACACCGGGTGCCGGAGAGTGAGCATCCCCTCGTTTCCTGTATGAACGCGAAATATTGAGGGATTGACTCTGGTCATTTTTTATCTGCTGCGTGTAATGCAGGCTACGATCACACTGCTGTACAGGTAAAGTGCTCAGTTCGTCTGGTTGTAAACGGTGGTCATCACCAAGATGACTATGTCCTAGATCCCAAAGAAGTCGTTGCAAGAAACTTTATTTCTTTTTCTCAATTGTCAAGGTCTTAGGCTATGCAGAGCAATTACAATCAATTATATTTCATTATGTTCCATATGTTTCTTTAAACTGATAGAAGGCATCCATGGATCTATGAACCAAGTGGACAGATGGGCTCAGCTGAAGCGCATTTACGTACTTCAGACAGCACTATTCCTTGACTGCATTCAGTTAATCCGTTCTTTCGAATCTACCACGGCCTGTCAAATACTGCAAAAGTGTGTCATCCAAATTCCTCCCTTTATACTTGCGTTCCAGACCGAGTGCTTTACGGAAACGGCTCAGCAAAATCTCCTCTTTTTCAATTCTTCACAACCGAACCAATACGCAGGATTTCAATAAACCCCATCAAGCGAAAAGCTACCTTTCAACCCGCCTTAAAAAGCCACAGACAATCGGAAGCGCTAGCGGCGAGCTACTACTAGTCCAACTTCAGGTTTTTAAACCACCCTGAGGCGGTCTCTCATGACCCTCGGCATTTAATTTTTAACCAAGAAAAAAATAGAAACAGGTGAATTGGTGGCAAGTAACCCCTGAAAGGGGTCCTATAAACCCAGTGGGTGGTCGTATTTTGATGATGCGGACAACCACAATGGTTTCTTTCTTGAGGCTCATACTTCCGTCACTTCATAAAGGGAGGACCAGGTGTGTAGCGAGAGCGAAAAATTGCAAGAATGCAAAATCATGGCCTCTACTGCCTCTAAAAAAAAAAAAAATCGCAGGACAAATTTCAAAGGCGTACCGAGCCGACACAGCTCTACCGTATATTTCGTACTTCAATTAAAAGCACCGCCTCCGTGACCCTTCCGACATTTTTCGTAGAGCTATTACAAATTCTAATTGAAGTACCGACTTTAAAAGTCGTTGGGTACTACCGCGAAGAATAAATCGTCATAACTCAAAATTGCATTTGGTTCGACTTACGCTTCTATGGGCGGATAAAAGTAACAGACGTGCAGACGGACAGACAAAGGAAACAATGAAGCAAAATGTCACAACTGCACTTAGGGAGCTGGCAGATCACATATTTGAGCTTTTTTGACAAGTCCCCAGTGAAATGCTAACAAACCCGCCGCGCTATTCTTTCCAGCCCACCTTTTAAATAACAATAAGGAAAATCCACACCTCCCGGACCATTTTGACAGCCGTGCCGACGCGCAGGCTTTAGTAACATGAGCTAATTCTCTGTAATTCAAAATAGGCGTCAAGAATAGCGACCGCGTTTTTTTCAGGTCGTGTTCAAGCTCAATTGCTCAGTAGAGAAAACGAGGGTGAAAATCTTCACCCTAACAAAAGATTAGCGTAAAAATCGGTCTTTTGAGGAAAAAAGAAACTTTTGTCGCCGATGTCAATTTGGAACGGGTGCTTTCCCAAATTCAAAGTTGGCCTTCTGATGACTGTCATAAAACGACGGGTTTATAGGGGGACAGAGCTGACCTTTCCAGATTATGGGAAATAATCTCTTCCATAAAAGACGGAAATATGTAAATATACCGAAAATATGCGTTCGATGCCAATCAAGAATCCTTCAGACTCTCGATCCGCCGCTTCGCCGAGAACAGTTAAGCCTACTTTCCCACAACGGGAGAATTTGGCTTTGCAATCCAGAACTACGTGGGAAAGATCCCACTTTTCTCCAGCAGCCACGCTATATACGTTAGTGGGAATTGTACTTTGGTAAGTGACCTCTTTCAAGCGTTGTAGTATGTGAGGAGCTTTCAAATATGAAGGGTACAGACAGAGGAGATAAGTTACTCCCAGGTATCCTAGAGTCTAGGTATCATAGATTTATAGTTGCTCTAGGAAAACTGATTACAAGAGTCATCAAACTAGCAGAAAGTTAGTTGGATTCGTAGGTGCAAGTAAGTAAGGAATGAGTATAAGATAAAGAAAGTATTTTCTAGTTGATGTTGTCTGTATATGGTTTGATGGCTTTTAAAGTTTAACTGAAAAGCCAACTGATTTGTATACCTTCGATTTGAACCCACTGAATTATTTTGACTCCTTAAGGGATTTTTGATTTTTTTTTGTCACTTAGTCTAGTAGTGACGTTGGGAATCTCCGCTGGTTGTTCGACAAATAAATTTACGACGAGCCGCGGAAAATCTGAATGACTGCAAAAGCGTGCGTTTCAATGGCCATCAAAGTGAAGATTTTCAAATGTTCGATTCCAGACTGCAGACTCACATCGGAAGATGTGAGTGCTACATCGTATTCCGTGCTACCCCGTATAGGTTTCCTTTGTGGAAGGACCAAGTCAACAGAGAGCTAAACATTTCAAACATAGAGGTACGTCCGTATAGAGGTACAACAGTTATGGAAGATAAATTACGTCAGCTAAATTTCAATAATGGTGGATAACAAAGTAACGAAGCAACGCGTTTCGAAAACATAAACGGAGCTTCAAGAGAAGAAACCAATTAAATTTACAGAAAATTGACACAATCAATTTAATCTAAAGTTAAAAGAAATCTGTAACTGATAGCACTTGAATGTATTAAGAGCAAAATCAAAACCAGGATGTAGAAAGGCCAAGAGAAGTATTCAAAGAAGAGCTCTACTATACCTAAAACAAATGTGGTAACAGCAGGCAGAGGACGGGAACCACGACATCAAATTCTATTCCACGTCAGTCTGGATAATTAACGATAGTCGACATCACACGCTGATAAAGACACCGAAGTGCGAAGTCAAGCAGAAGGCGGCGGGCGGAATCAAGCAACGGAGGAACTGAGGAGCCTTCTTTGTTGGACACATAATAACCACGTGCTATATCCAATCAGACATAATCGAGCCAATTCACTTCAACAGCGCGCAACATCTGGACAACTTGAAGACAGCTCGGATAGAATAACGCGGGCCTTTTCGGAATTTTGGGTGAAACCAATCACCCGTGTATAACTCGTTATGTTGCAGCACCAATTCCGATTACCAATAGCAAGAATATTCACGCAACTGATTAGAATGGACTCGGCGAATAATCCTGAAAGGAAAGATTTAGAAAACCGTTGAACAAGGAAATGAGCCTATAGGATCACAAGACGATTTAGAAGCCTAGCCTAGGGTATTGAAAACCACTACAAGTTCAGGTAAAAATCAATGACGTCCAGAGGGCCGCGAGATACTACTCGATTTAAAAAAAAAAAAAAAAAAAAATTAAAAGAACCAGTGAAAATTGAAACACGTTTCAATCAGTGAATTGTCAAGTTTTAATGTCACCATCCATTAACATATTTTCTCATCGATTTTCTCCAGTCCGTTTTCAGCTGCTTAACTTCATCTTTTTATAACAAGCACAGCTGCCCACATGCGGTGCCAAGCTCTAAGTGCATGAAAGCTAAATACGAATTCGTGACAAGAAAACGAAAATACGGAGTTCTAACTAACAGGACTATTTTTGCATAATCAGCGAAAAGTATCATTCACACAATATTATACAAAATGAAGAAAGTTGACTGGTTTAGTTGGTTCCTGCTGATTTTTTTTAGATCAGTGGCCAACCTAACTGGACCAGTTGTAATCTTGTAAAAAAGAACACTGCATCATGCTGGCTACGGAACTGCACTGAACGAGTAAATCCAACCAACCTTTAAACCAACTAGAAAAAAATACATCACTGTCAAAAGTTGGCAGTTTGAATTATGTTTCTTATCGAAAAACGGGCCTTCATTTCAAACAGCTGGGCATTTCTAAAATAGTTTGATATAGCTAGTCGAATTTGATCGACTACATCGGTGGAAAATGAAGTGTCATCTAGTTGACGGCCTCAAATAACATACCACATTTGAGAACGAATGAAAACAGATGAACCATTAATCATACCTCACACTACATCATAAATAAATGTTACGAGGCGTCCTGCACGCAGCTATAAGAACTAGATCATGCACTTAGTAGCCCAGCATTCTTTACACGACCCGTTATTCAACTTTTCGATCAAACAATGTGCGCTTTTTCCCACAAAAAATAATCAGCAAACGTACGGATCATCAAGGATTCAGAAGCCGTGAATGGCAACGGCCCTCTCCGAGAAGATGAGTGGTGAGCTTTCATTTTCCTTATTGATATTCTAATTTTTTTTACTAAATCACAAGCTAGCAAAATAATAAACTGGTTTTTGTCGGACAAGGAAACGCACGACTGTTGCCAAAACATTGACGGAAGAATGTGATAACCAGGAGAAAACGAACAAATGACGTCACAAACGAATCAGTAATCCGGATTACTGATTTTATTACGAATTCCTATATGGCAACAGTGTTTAAAAAATTTCTTTGAATTTTAATTTCTCTTATTTTTCTTATTTTCTGTTTCTTGGGGGGGGGGGGGGGGTAAAATTTAGCCCGAAATATACGAGTTCTGATGGCTTGTGTTTCTGTTTTGTAATAATGTAGTATACCGTCAGAAGTTTCATAAAAGACAACGCAAGGATACGTGGTTTCAACAGACCACACTTGGGATGTAATCTGTTGTCGCGACAAACTTATGGATGAAATATTATGCAGAACAAGCATTGCCAGGAAGAGCCGAAAAACTGCAAAAAAAGTATCTGGTCAATTTTCCAATATCATGACGACGAACAAAAAAGTCAGTAGATGCTTTTTTGGCGGTTTTCGGCTCTTCCCGGCAATGTTTGTTATGCAAAACATTTCACGCGTAAGGTTTGTCGCGACAACAGATTACATCCCAAGTACTGTCTGTTCAAAACGCGCATCCTTGCGTTGTCTTTTATGAAACTTCTGACGGTATACTACATTATTACAAAACAGAAACACAAACCATCAGAACTCGTATATTTCGGGCTAAATTTTACCCCCCCCCCCCCCCCAAGAAACAGAAAATAAGAAAAATAAGAGAAATTAAAATTCAAAGAAATTTTTTAAACACTGTTGCCATATAGGAATTGAAAAATTTGTCATGAAACTTCTGACGCTGTAGGCTTAGTGTGAGAGCTGCTAATTATGAAGTTTATTATTCGTCGCGCAGGCTCTTAGGGCTTTTTTTCGTGTTTATTCAACCGTCTTCAACACCTACTGTCCAGCCTATGAAACGATCCGTTTGCGGTGCCATTGATATGATATGATATAGATTTATTACCAGCCAAAATTGCACAAGTACAATAGGGGGCAGAGTATGAAAAAAAAAAAAAAAAAAAGCAACAAAATGCAGTTTACCACGAATATATACAACGGATTTAATAAACTCAACATTAATCTGGTATATATAATTTTCAATTTAAGACGTTCTCCAAAGAGTCACCCAAGGGTGATCTAGAGTCCGGAACTTATTTTGAAAATTAGCAACTCTCATAGGAACAGCAACAGCCGGGTCTATCAGACCAAATCTTTTAATCACATACTGGTTACTGGATCACGGTGGTAGCCCAAGCAAATACTTCGCATACTTAAAGTAAATCATACGAAGCTTTTTCTTATCTGTCTGAGTGAAACATTTCCAAAACGGAGATATGCAGAGAACATTTGGTAGAACAAACGCATTATACAACCTGGCTAGAATATGACGATTAAATCTTGTCTTATTCGGGACAAGCCTTCCATATGCACCACGAACTTTTCTAACAATGTCACCAATAACAAGTACACGCGTAGCCTTGAGTGATGTACCGATTGGGACTCCAAGGTAAGTAATACCTTGAACCGGTAAGACCTCCGTACCTTATAGCATAACAGATAGGCTACACCATCGGTTGGCACTTTATAATTAAGACAGCAATTCCGTTTTCTTCGGGTTAAATGAATGGCCGATACGAGAATACTCCTCCGTTAAAGCACTAAAAAAAAATGTATTCCTTGTAGGGTTCTACTAATATTTAAAATGTCATCGGCGTAACCAACGAGCGCAAAGGTAATTCCCCATTCACCAACAACGTATGTCATCCACAGTATTTCCACAGAAAGATTCAGCGTAAAAAAACAAGACCAAAGGTGTCGATGGGATCCCAAAAATCTACGATCTGATCCAGACAATTCGGTCTTGTCTTCGCCAGGCTAATCATCAGAGAAAACCGAGTTCAGATATTCTATCTACCTATCTATACCTCTATACGCCATATCTATGTTGACGATATTGACCGAAACTTTGCGGTTTCGCCCAAATTCCGAGCGAACTACTAGTCCAGCAAAAAAAGAAAAATACAGAAACGAAGCCGGCGTATCTCCTTATCCCTATAAAGAAATCTAATCAACTTTAAATCAAATTTCGACTTAAAAAAAATGCGGGTACAACCGGATTCCGGACTAATGGGTAAAAAATGATCATTATATACAGACTTAGCGTCTTTTCTTACCCCTAAATATATCATCTAATCAACTTCAGATAAAGCTTTTACTTTTAACATATTTTCCGGTTTTGGCCGGATTACAGGCGAACTAGTTGTCCGGCGAGAAAATGGTTTTCACCATCGGTTTCAGCATGTCTTCTTACCCATATATCAAACATTTAATCAACTTCAAATGAAACTGTTACTTTTAACCAACTTTCCGATATTGGCCGGATTCCAGAAGAACTGCTTGTCCGGCGACAAAATGATTTTCACCATCATGCTCAGCATGTCTTCTTAACCCTAAATCAAACATTTAATCAACTTCAAATGAAACTTTTACTTTTAACCAACTTTCCGGTTTTTGCCGGATTCCGGACGAACTACTCGTCCAGCGAGAAAATGGTTTTCACCGTCGTGCTCAGCATGTCTTCTTATCCCTAAATCAAACATTTAATCAACTTCAAATGAAACTTTTACTTTTAACAAACTTTCCGGTTTTTGCCGGATTCCGGACGAACTACTTGTCCGGGGGGGGGGAAATGATTGTCACCATCGTGCTCAGCATGTCTTCTTACCCCATAATCGACTATCACATTAGCTGTTTACAAATATTTTGTTTGTCCCTTAAATTGAACCCCCTCCCCACCCCTAAATATAGGGCTACACAGCCCATCTACGAACAATCCTCATACCAAGTTTCATCAAAATATCTCATTCCCTTCGAGAGTTATCGTGCTTACAGACGGACGGACGGACGGACGGACAAACGGACAACTTTTGCGATGTCATAGGTATCCCTCCACTTACGTTTTGGGATCCCAAAAATGCAAGCCCAACGACTACAGCCCCTGCTTATTAGAAGGAACGACCGGTATTTGGATGACACCGCTGTTTTCACCCATAATAGGGTAAGCTCAAACAGGGTGTGGCAGTCAGCGATCCATGATATTTTCTAGGTCCGATTCCGACACTAATGAGTTCCAAACGTAAAGAACAAAATAGTCACATCTACCACTACCATCTGCCCCTTAGATCAATAAAGGTCAGATTAATTAATGTTCCATTAGGGTACTGACAGGAGCCACAGATCTGTTTCCAAACGCTGGCAGTTTTACAATGCGCTTTATCGCGAAATAGAACTTGCCAGCCCCGCCCATTATCGGACCACTGACGCTAAAGGGGGAAAGAATAATAAAGCGCCTCTTACAAAGGACTTAAAATGAAGATTTGGATAGAACCTGTCGGAGAGCTCGACACTGACCTGATTGTGGAACACAGGCTTCCTACTTTGCATATCAAAAACTGCTAAAAAAAAATAGTATGAAAATAGGGCGTATTTAAAAGTAGTTAATTTTATTCCGAGTTCGAAAGGTGCGAACGTGATCATCAGTTTAGCGTACTACTGTTAGTTTTAAACAATGACAAATCATCTAGATGCAGATGCAATTTGTAGGTAATTTTTTTTAAATTCGGAAAAGACAGAAACTAGGCATTAAATTAATTTTGCCTAATCTTTTGTGTAGCCTACTCTTCATTTTAAAAGAAGTTTTGCACAGCTTCCAAGTGGTAAACCATATGTTTTCCGCCACCTTTTAATTCCACTAGCCTGTGCAGGTTAGTTTCAGATTTAAATCTTGAAATGAGAAAAGGGTGTTTACCGCCACCCCAGGAATCTTTACGTCCCCAAGAGGATTAGAGGGTTGGTCGAATCTTGTCAGACCTGTGTCGAGCACCAACCGGATTCAGTATCACGGCTACTGAACGTTAAAATTACGTATCAAGAAGGAAAGTCCTTAAGAGAAGTATTTCTGCGGGTGATTTCTCACCTTTTGAAATTTGAATATCTTGGGTGCCTTGAGTTCTTGAAGTTGTATAGTTTCTTTGGTTGGACTTAAAATAAATATTTATTTCAAACATTAAGCTCAGTCTTCGTATTAGCTAGGATTAACGTAGAGTTAACGTTGATGGCGGTAAACCCCTCTTTGCATTTAAGGATTTAGATCTGGAATTCCATGAACCAGCTACCCACACTAATGAGTTGACGGAAAATATACGGTGGCGATAAACCTACCAAAATATTTGACACATTCGTCTGACCCAACTAATCCTCTTGATGATGCAAGATTTCCTGGGTGGCGGAAAACATACGGTGGCGCTAGAACACTGTGGCGTTATGACACCCACTTCCGTTTCAGCGTTTATTTCGCGAACCCTTTTACATATCCTTCAAGTAACGAACGAAACGAAACAATCCAACTTAACAGCCCGAGGGGTTATTCACTCGAGCTTTGCGCGTAGCCTACACCCATACTATGTGCCTGGTAGGTATATATCGGTGCTTGGTTCGGATGTTCGTCCTCTGCCCGGGTTGTGATCTACCCCTCACAATCACCAACCGCAATATCACCTCACAAGCAATGAACAATTGCCGGCTCTTCCCAAACGTCACCTTCTTTTGAGATTCGGCCACCCAGTACGGAATTCTATATTTTACGGGACCATCCTACCAGACAATGATGGACCCTCTCAAGAACCGAGCAAACGATCCAAGGGTGCTGAGCAACCGAAACTTCTTTCTCCGCCAGGAAAGTCGTATTAGAGATACGTCCCATACTTTATTTCTGCTAATAAATTTAGCGTTAAGCATCGCTTAGAGCATTTATTAAGCATTTGTCTTCTTAAAGCATGTACCGACACACGGCAGGTTGCATATCTGATTACTTGAATCTAGAAAATTGGAATAGCACAACGCAGAAAAATTCAAAGATTTTGCGTCGGCATAGTAGTTCGAACTTTTCACTGCACATGACACCCTAGTCTCATTCTTTTCTGGCTGACGAGTGAACAATTGTATATTGTATTTGTTGTGTTTTATTTAATTATTTAATTTTATTTTACATACTCCGCTTTTCAAATGGCGGGTCAGAAATAAATTACTTACTTACTGCGCAGAACCGGCCACGGTTAAAATGACGTAAATAACGCAGCGAAATTCTAAAGGGCGTCACAGCATAGTCAGCCGAAGCGTTGTCGAGTGGTTGCCCACTCTTAACTTTAGTTTACAAGAAGTGCCCTGTGCCCCGCCGGTGCCGGAACCGAGTTAGCATGTTTAGAAGAGGGAATCGCCTAATTTATGACCGACAAAGGGCCAGCACCACTGGTTTCGGCCGGCCGGTTCAGGTGTACACCAGGTTCCGGGGAGTGGGTAACCTTTCGAACTTCCAACATCGTTTTTTCAAGAGAGCGCAGACGCACCCTCAAAATCTTTTCAGAGATGCCTTCGGTGCCCGGTTCGGCCTTACGTCCAGTATCCAGGACTCCTCAACCCCTTCGAACCGTCAACAAAAGTGAACAAATGCCGGTTCCACTAAAAACTACTCTCGGACCAAAGGCCCGGATGGTGAAAAATCATGGCTCTCGTGCTAGTCAGTCATGTCAGAAAGTTGTCACAGGTGGCACCGCGAGAGGAAAGGGGCTGCGGGGTATTATCCAAAGACTCATCATAAGCTCCGGAAACTGTGGCAGGTCGATGCGGCATAACAGCTGAACGCAGCGAACTATAGCTAAGAGACGGGCTTAAAAAGTAATTCCCAAACGGATACGTGGAACGGAATATCTACGCAAAACCAGACACGAAATCCCTTAGTGAAGTCCGGCGTAACATGTGAAGGCACGATGAATTAGCATCCCAGCTCGCTTCTACTTCCCTTCCGTTGGATGAGAAGCAAATGAGGGTACAGATATCTCCACCAATTTTAAATTCGAGTACTGACTTGTTCCTTAAAGAACAAGACCAAAGGTTTCGATGGGATCCCAAAAGTTAAAATTTGATCCAGAGAATCGGGTCTTGTCTTTTTTTTTATCAATCAATCAGATACAGTCTTCGCCAAACTCCTTGAAGACTTGCAATATTAATTAAGGCCAAACAGATCATCATACGAGAAAACCAAGTTCAGACATGGATTCAGTATGTGTGTTACCCCTTTAAGTCATATCTGTTTTGACGAAACAGATCGAAATTTCCTGCCTTACTTCTGCCAATTTTCCGGTTTCGGCGGAATTCCGGAACTACTTATCCGGCGAAACAATAAAGCTCAAAAACGAATTCAGCATGTCACCTTACCCCTACATCCAGCCTCTAATCAACTTCAGATTAAACTTTTACTTTTAACAAATTTTACGGTTTCAGCCGGATTCCAAGCGATCTATGCGTCCGGTGAGAAATGATTGTCATATGCTAATTCAGTATGTCTTCTTACCCGCAAATCAAACATCTTATCAAGTTTAATAAACTTTTAATTTAAACGAATTCTCCGGTTTTTGCCGGATTCCGGCTGAACTTATTGTCCGGCGAGAAAATAATTTTCATATTCGGACTCGGCACGTTTCTTTTGCCCCTAAATCGAGCCTCCAATTATCTTCATATTAAACTTATACTTTTCACAAATTTTCCGGCTTTCGCCGGATTCCGGGTGAACTATTTGTCCGGCGGGAAATAAATTCCATATTCGGATTCAGCATTTCTCCTTACCCCTAATTCGACTATTTCATTGGCTTTTAAAAAATATTTTGTGTTCCCCTTAATTTTAAACCCCTCCCCCACCCCTAAATATAGAGCTACATGGCCCATCTTCGAACTTGACCTAAATAGTCCTCATGCCAAGTTTGATCAAAATATCTCAACCCCTTCGAGAGTTATCGTGCTAACAGACGGACGGACGGACAACTTTTGCGATGTCATAGGTATCCCTCCACTTACGTTTTGGGGTCCCAAAAACCTACTCGTCTGATCCCAGGTCACAGTGTGGGGTGTTTGAACTAGCAAATAAACGGATGCGGCACTCTGATGACTTAGTTACTACAAAGCACCAACATCACCTGTTGCGGGGGGGGGGGGGGTCGCAAAATGCTTCCAGATTACGCAAAGGGACTGATAGACGACTAGAAGAGGGACTAAGAGAGGACTATTTTCCAAACAACTAGGTTACAGCTTACATAGAATTTTCGATCATGTTCCAGCCCGAAGTAGTGTCATTATCTTCCTGACGACTTTCTGATTTACGAAACAAAGCAACAACTTCTTTTAAGTTGTTGAACTTCGCAGTGATGGAGACAAGCTAGCTTTACGCCAAATACACGAATAAAAACACAAAAACATACATCTCGTCTCCTGCAAGTACAGAAGCTGTATGGGAATTAATAACTCGCAGGTCGACCGACTGAAAACAAGAAAGCTGACAGACAAATTTGCCTCCTGATCTCAAAGATCTTTTCCGGACAACGAAGTTGAAAAACACAAGAAAGAACGCACTTTCTCTTTTCCGTTCATTTCCAAGCAGACTGGTTACCGCTTACGTAACTTGTTTCCATCTTTGCTCAACCCGTTTAATGTCATCATCCTGACGTTTTCCGGTCCCTCAAACAAACCACGCCCATGTCATCTCCTGTCAATAAAGACGCACTTCGACCCAATAACCTTACAAACCGACCGAGCTGCAACAAGCGCAGACAGGAAAGCATCCTCGCACTCCAACCCCTTTTCAGGTCAATGAAGACGACACAAGAAGGAACGCCATATAACATATTAAAAATCCTAATAAGGAGCAACAGATGCTGAACAGGTTGCAGAAAGACATTCTCCCACGACACACGATACGTACAAACAATATCGTCTTAAAGCTACTACTCCGGAACCTATCTCCGTTTCTCAAAGGTGGGAAAGCGCCACAAGGGAACAAGGAACTCACAGGGTTTTGCATTTTCCCACCAAATCGATAATCATGACTCCATTATCGCTAATTATACTCTGCTACTGTAAACAATCACTTCCATACCCTCTGAGACGACAGAGGGGCGTCGTGGCTAGGCCATCTAAGGGTGCGGACAGACGGTCAGATTTTCCCGGTCGGCTTTCTGGACTCCCGTGACGCAAACGCAGTAATCCTGACAGGAATGGTTCGGACAGATGATCAGTTTTCACAGTCACACAGAGTTGGATCCACAAAGTTACTATAGTTGCGTTTTTGCAGATACCATGGCATCTGATACCACGGTCTAAAGTCGTTTTCGCAGTTATCGAAGTACCAGATACCACAGTCAAAAGGCATTTTGCAGTTATCGTAGTATCTGGCCAGTTATCGTGGTATCTGATATTCAGACCGTGGTAACTGATCGTGGTATCTGAAAAAGTCATCTCACTTTCATCAATTTTTTTCAAATTGGTGGGAAAGAAGTTTGGCGGAAAAACAAAATTTCGGCAATTGTCGGCTTTGCAAAGCAACCGTATATCAGATACCACGGTTATTGCAAAAACGACTAATTGCAGATCCAGTTATCGTGGTAACAAATACCATGGTATCTGCAAAAACGCAACTTATATCAGAAGCCAGTTATCCTCTTAGTCAACTGAATATCTCAGTAGGGAATGATTTGGCGAAAATTTGGATCGAAGAGGGAGAAAGAGAGCAAAAATTTGACCCAGATGCTACTCTTAACCAAATTGGTCGAAAAATACGAATTAACGCTGTGTGCACTTGGCTCTTCGAATTCGGTAGGAAATGTTGAAATTTTCTGAACTTCACCTGACCTTCTGACAGAAGCACAAGAGACGAGCCCCTTGAATGGAAACCGCCATCACGTAATTCATTTCCAGGCCTACGGATGTCAATCACTCAACAAAACGGCCGGAAACGGACCCAACAATCCTTTGATTTTTATCATCGCTCGTGAATATAAATCTACGACCAACGACCTATTCCAAATTTGAAAGGGAATAGTCTGCATCCTGGATTCTCAATCTGATAAATCCTGGTGAATAAAAGCAAATGAATGATAAATAAAGTGTATGAGGGAGAAACAATTCGAGAGTTCACACAAGGCCGTATCCAAGGGTGGGGGTGGGCCTGAGTTCACATTATTTACTATGCCTTGTGAAACCTCAGTCCTTTCCGTGAAGACGCTCAGAAATGTTTTAACTCAGTATTTAAAACAGTAAAACTAATGTGCCTAATGAATATTCGACTAAACGAAATACTTGCCAACGTTTAGTATTTTTACAATGAAATGAATCACAATGAATCAAACAGACCTCAGTTTCACCAACTGAATTGCTTGAGCGTGACCCAACGAAGAAGGGAACAAGACAGTCCCGTATCCAGGAATTTATTTCGGGGGGGGGGGTTGCCTGGTGGTCGGACAATAAAGTACAAAAAACACATAGATCAGAGGGAAAAGCCTATACAAACGATTATTTTTGTATGTTTCGGGGGGGGGGGGGGGGTCAACCACCTAACCCCTCCCCCCCCCCCTGGATACGGCCTTGGAACAAGAGCAAAGGTTTTGAGGGACCCCAAAAAATTTAATATCTGAACCAGACAAATGGGTCTTGTAGATATCTGGTTTTCGCCAGACTCTTTGAACATGTTTACTATTAAGATTTAGAAACTTCTGCCAAATCTCCGATTTGGACTGGATTCCGGGCAAATTACTTGTCTTGCAAAAAGTAAAGCTCAAAAACGAATTCAACGTATCCCTTACGTGCCTAACCCCTATATCCAACATCTAATCAACTTCAGATAAAACTTTTAAGTTTTAGCAAATTTTCCGGTTTCTGCCGGATTCCAGGCGAACTATATGTCTGGGTAGAAAGTGATCGTCAAAAGCGGATTCAGCATGTCTTCTTACTCCTACATCGACTATCTCATCATTTGTTAAAACAAATTTGTTCGCCCCTTAATCTGAACCCCCTCCCCCACCCCTAAATGCTGGGCTACAGACCCCATCTACGAACTCGACCTCTCCCTTGACCGAAAGAGTCCTCACACCAAGTTTCATCAAAATATCTAATCCCTTCGAGAGTTATCGTGCTGACAGACGGATAGACAAAGACCGCTGGACAGTCAACTTTTACGAAGTCATAGGTATCCCTCCACTTACGTTTTCGGATCCCAAAGACTGAGACACCGAATGAGGAATACCCCTCGTTCAAATACTTTTGGGGCCCGAAAGCCATGAACGTCAGAAAATAACGAGCGCGACAAGATCACCAGACAGGTGACTTTTTCAACGGATTAGTCTTCCAGCGCTGGATCATTTAAAGAGGGGCGCTTGCGAAGGGGATAGGTCCCGAGATTAGGCTCCTCGCCCACACCACAACTAATTCAGAATGGTTACTATAGAAATGAAACTCATGGGCGCGGGTGTCCAGTTGCCGCCTCCAGCACGCGAGACGGCCATTACCGCCCTATTCCGGAAATTAATCTTCTAAAGGTAGATATAATGGGTGGTGGTCGCAAATTGCTGGAGTGAGCGTTGACATTAATGATTCAAGTTTCAGGATTGTAACAACAAATTATAAAACAAAAAGTCCAGAGCCCGGCCAAGAAAATAATGTCTTAACGCACGGGTTGGAAAACTATAACATTTATAATACAGGCCATTCCTAATGTTAAGTTAATACGGTTCTCCCATCAGCATCCCGTCCCCAATGCCACCCGGTCGCGCGTCCAGCCAAATAGTAGCTGTTCTTTTTAAAAGTCGCCCAAACATGAAAACTGAGTAGTTTGATGCCAGTCACATTTTGCGGTCGCTTGACAGCTATCAACACTAAGCTATTGGCAACGACAATAGCTTTACTGTTAAAAGAAGTTTATGCAATTAGTATAACAGTTACTGCCATTTTTTGACGCAACAGTTACAAGACTGCTTCCATACCGGAACTCTTCAGCAGAACTCAACTACCCGATTTAAAATAATGGGCTGACAACCAAGCTCCTAGCTGAGTAGTTTAAACAGGATCCACAAAATAACTGAATGGCACATACGACCTGGCTCAAATAAGCCAAAAACAATGAGGTAACAACTCCCACCAGTAGCAAATCCGGATCACTTAAAAGTGAGCAACAAAAGGACTCGTCAGGGGAAGCAAAGTAACCATTTCCTCATTCTCCAGTGTTACTAAAGTCATCGAGTTTCAGTAAAGTGTTGAAAGTCGCTTCCACATTCCTCTACCATATCAATAGCAACACCGTATCATAGTCAGCGAAATTCCTCTCCTGAATGGTTCACCAACGGTCACCCTTTGACCAACTCGACAGATCTTCAACACCATAATAGGCAATCTAAATAATGTCTAATATCACAATGACCCAAAAAGCAGGTGCTGAAAACCTTCTAAAAGCCCCTTGTCCACAAGATCGGCGGGGGTCAGTCCCCGCCTGAAGAAATTCTGAATACCTAAAAGAATTACGACCTCAAGAAGGAAACGGCTCCTTGACCGACACCCCCACAAAAATAGTATCAATACGCTTGACTCCCCACTAGAGCTGGGTTTTGAGTTGCACAATGGGGTGGGCATTGAAGACTTACGAAATTAGCGACAATTGTACAGGAAAACCACAAAGACCCTAACAGTGCTATAGCATATCCGCTCCAAGTCTGGCCTTATAATACTAATGCTCAAAGAGAGGAAGCAATTTGCGGATGGGCTGTACGGAAGACAAATCACAGAAAAAGAAACGCGGCATCTTTGAAGAAACTGAGATCTTGTTAGTTAGGGTGGTTCGTTGGATTAGGCCTATTCCTACGATCACCTAAGGCCAGAGGACAACACGAGCTACAGCTTTCTAATCACCGACAAATTAATTCGAGCGATCCGTCATCTCTAACGATTTCAACTCATGTATCTTTGGAGTCAAAATTCGAAGAGATGAAGGACTAATACACAGCGCTCCTGGGCGTCCAATTTACTCATTACTTTTCTGCCTTCTCAATATGAAGTCAAAACAAGATTCCGCTGATTCAGTAAAGACCTCGGAAATAATTAGACAAGATTAGCTGTCACTGTATTCCTCTGTGATTGCGACGTTGCAGGAGGTTAATTTCGGCGTCAGAAGCGACAAGGATGAGCCACGGATTCGTAATGATAGGCGAAATTACTTCCGATAGCGATACTTACAGGCTAAAGGCCACTGAGATGATCTGATGTTCGTATAAAAGAAACTGAGTTGTGCTTTACCTGTAAATTCGCTTTCTAAAATTCTGAGATCTTACAGGAAAAGTATATACGGAAACGCAACTCAGAGTTGATGCGTAAAACTCATCACCAAAACAAGACTGAAAGCTCAAGAACTGGTAAATTTCAGTCTAGATTTTTAGTAAAAGGGCCAAATTAATAACAAATAAAACCTTAACATCATAATCAGCAACCACAGCTTTGTCGAAGAGTTTCAGGCGTCAACTCGGAGTAGCATTTCCAATCGTACTTAGGGAGCGATTTGAAAAAACAGAGCCCAATAGGAAAATCGCTCATTTCAAAGGACAAGTAGGACTTGATATTTCCGAAAAACTACATTTCTAAAGGATTTCAAGTAAGATGTTTGCTTTAGTTACACCTGACGAAAAAAACTGAAAAATAGTCGTAATTTTTTACTAGTATCCAGAACCGGATCCGACAATGTTGGTGGGGGTGGGGTACCGAAATCTTTTGACATTTAACAAAACGAATGACCAATCAAGCTTTCCAAACAGATTTCCGGAAACACTCCAAAATCGACCCTTGGGACCTTTGCCCAAGAGAGCACACGCCAGCGCGCTCCCAACAGATGACCCTATTACACCCGTACAACACCCTTTGGTCATTCGGCGTTCCAACGGGGCTTAGCACCACCTATGCCAGTGCTGCCAAAGGAGCAACCCCAGATTTAATCACATAAATATTCGCGGACAAGGCAGGCGTCCACTTTCAAAACGCCTTTGGCTGGGATCATTTAAGTATAATCTCAACCCTTCAAAATGAACAGTCCATACCAAGAGGCAGTTCCCGAGCATAAAGCCCTAACCGCAGCTCTGATGGAAACAATGATAGCCACTGAGGAGCACAATGAGGGGACAGAAGAGTTATGCAAGGGGGCTAGCAAATCGTGACCAGTGAGGTGAGACTCAAACACCGCAAAATTTGTTATCAAATAGACGGAAAACCAGCAAACATTGGACTAAACCCTGGCGATAAGAATCCACGGAGACTTTATACTCCTTCTAATGAGAGGAAGGGTAGAGCCTTGTGGAAGCTGGGGTAGAGTAGAGGCAACAGTCCTGTCAACCAGTGACTTGTATCAAATATGAACCTGAACCAGCAAGCCCCACGACGCATAAATCTGCAACACCAGAAGCCCAGCTGGGTTCCAGGGCTTGATTGCGAAAACAAACAGCAACACAGGCACCCACGTCTGTTTATACTTTCTCTGCACGCGCAAAGAACACTTTTAGAACAGTACTGATAAACTTTCCCTTGCTCTTCAGATAATGAAATGTAATAGCTACTCAGAGGTTAAGGAAAGTCAGAACCACTTTTCCGTTTTGTATTCATTCATTCGGTCAGAACCAGCAATTAGCTCCAATGAAGGCGTTGAAAAGAAAAGCATTTGAGGAAGTCAAAGGCTAAAACATTGTCAATTAAGTAAAGGGTCGTGGCTTGAAACAACATGCAATAGCGTGATTTTTGTCTCGTTTTTTACAAAGTAATCAGATCCTGGCGCAGTCCAAATATACTATTCATCGCTGCCTTCCTTCTTTCTTGAGGCGAAACTGTCTAATTCTGTAGAACAAACTAATTGCCTAACTGCAGAGTAACGATCTCGTTTGCTTTTTAATCACCTGAAGCTAATTATATCCATTCAAGGCTTTGCCATTTGGAATATTGTTACATTTCCGAAAGGTTAAATATCATGCTAGTCCTTGAATAAGGTAATTACACAAACGAAGTAGCCTACAGGAAGACCATCAAATTAGTCTCTTCCTGCAAGCTTGAACCCGATTGTGCCGTCATAGCTACTAGCCTACCAAGAACTGATTATGTATGCGTTCATTTCCGACAATGGTGAGTGGGTTGTAGCCCGAACTAGTTCCTATACCATCGTTAGCATCGGAATAATTTACCGACGACAGCGGTTGCAAGATATGACCAGTAACACGTACTGGTTAATTTTACACCGCACGAGTTTGCGTAGGAGTTCACTAATGCTAAAAGGTGGAAAATTTCACTTGGTTGCATGGCTTCGTACTCCTTTATGTGCCCAAGAAATGAACTTTCACATTACACAGGGCATCCATCACCAGAACCTACAATAAGTTATATTTGATAGTGCAAACGGATAAGTCAGCTGAATTTTATTGGAGTTATATTTCGTTTTTCCCACAAGTTCGTTCTTCGAACTTCAGCGGTTCTGAGCCTCAAGACGATCCTTGCCAAGAAGGGCCGAAATATAGCTCCAATGAAATTCAGCTGACGTATCTGTTTTGCACTATCAAATATGATTCACAGTCAGCTTCGGCTGAAGGAGTATTTATCCTACAATAAGTTGTTCATATTTTCGTTTTGGGAGGGGTTGCCTCCCATTTTCTATCCTTTAATAGAGATATTCTTCCCCCATGTTTTCACGTTGTGAGCGGTAAACGACCCGAGATAATTAATGTGATATTTCCTGTAAAATAAACATACACGGTAGCACAAGAACAATGTACCGACGATATCCATCGTCGCAAGGAAATGTACCATATAGACAGTGGAGAACTTCTGCCTAGGCACACTAGGCAGTTGCCCATGGCCTCAAACTCTGCAGGGGCCCCGGCACGTTGGAACTATACGAAAATATAACAACAATAATGTGTAAGAAAGTATAGTCGGTACTTGTGTCTTTCATTTCTAAGCCTGATTGCCTATTTTCTAAAGTCAAATAATAAACAAATGAAAGTAAAGTTCTTTTTTTGCTAAATTACCCCAAAAGGGTTGACTCTGTCAACTGCCTATGGGCCCTAGATCTGAACACTATGTCCGGGCCTGCCTCTAGAATGAAATGTTTACCGGTTGCGTCATCAAGAAGACCAAATCAGTTTTTTACCTGTCTAAACTATGGTTTGTTTTTCGTCATCTGTCTAAACTATGGTTTGTTCGTCATGTCGTCATCCTTTTTTGTCATCTGTCTAAACTATGGTTTGTTCGTCATGTCGTCATCATTTTTTGTCATCTGTCTAAACTATGGTTTGTTTTTCGTCATCGAGAAGACCAAATCAATTTTTAGCTGTCTAAACTACGATTTGTTTTTCGCTCAGGATGGTTAACGGAACTGAAATATCCGAAATTTATTGTTATCCCTCGCGTAATACTTCGATTCGCTGAGCAAGAAAAAACCCGAAATCTCGCTTTTTTTCTCTCTCTAAACCATGTCACGTACAGCACCATGTATGTTTTGGTGTAACTGCGAGTCAAACGGGGAAAGAAGATCCCCGAGTCAACTACGGAGCGAATCTTACAGGAGAAATCCTTATTTTGCCACAAGTTGTAATTCTGTTCGTTTTGCCGAAAAGGGGATACCTCCCCTTTTTGGCGAAAATGAGTTACAAACACCAATCGATTTCTCTCATCAAGATCTACAATTTGGTCTAATCGTTAGGGTAATAAGTCCAGTTTTGGCTGTGATATGATCACTTGCTCAGACACCTTAGAAAAGCAATATGCCAAAATGGGATTAGTCCCGTATCTTTCTAAATCATTTCACCTAGTCAGATTCATTCGATTCGTCATGAAAAACCAAGGTAAGTAGTTATCTCCCATTTTTCACCTCGCAATTTATTAATTTGATGGAAACAGTTTAACACTAAATTTGCTCTCCTGAAAAATTTGAAAAGGTGACTTATCCCCTTTTTCGCTAAACGCCACAGAATTCAAGGTAAATCTTTCCAGTGGAATGCCTTGTGAGCAACTACGAACACACATCATGAGCCCTTGCATCAACGTCATGAAATGTAACGAACGGATTTCATGCTGAGGCCACCGAGGACGGTTTCGGCACGTTTGACAAATACAAAAAGGATGATTTAAAAGCTGCGCTTCCGTCGTACGCAGATAAAAGCCCCTAATGCACACACGCCGAGCGCTGAATCAACCATTTATTCATCTATTAAACACACATCGAGAAAGCCATCGCTAACATATGTGACATGCTTGGGATAGCAAATACAAAACCCCCTTTAGCATATTTCCTGATGACGGGAAACAATAGGGCGCACATATTTCATAGAATTTACTCAGGGATGAAAGGCAGGAATATTACATGTTTCCCAGTGTAGCCAGTTGTTCTAAAGGATACAACCAGTAACGGGGATGGGATAGGAGTAAGGACAATGGTCCTTCCGAGTTGGTTGAAATCAGAAACGCTCGCCCTAGGGCACTGGGAGATGTGGTAAACACAAGGTTCTCTGCTACTGAATAGGAGTAAGATTTCGCGAAATCTTCGGTGGGATTTTCACACAGTGTCTGCTTCTCATTCGAGAAAACTATCCGATACATTGCAAATAGTGCAATATCAGTCCGTTCCCACAAAAATAATCAATTTGGTGAGATAAAAAGTCTCAAACAAGTCTCAATTTGAGTATTCAGAAACAGCCAAAATACAAAACAAATGGTGATTTTGTTATTATTTTAAATTAATCAATGGTTTTGTTACCCATAAAAAAAAATGAGAAATAAGAAACCTCTATGTGATCGAGGAATGCTTAATTTGATCCAATTTTGCTTTTATTATCTCGTTTTATCTTTTATTGCCTGGTGTAGGCTCAAAATCGCTGTCAGTCCCCAGACGAGTCCTCCTTGGGCAAACTTCTGCGACACAGGCACTTATTGCTAACAACCTAGCCACTTTGGTGTTCACAAACATTCATCTTTTTAGATACTTTTATACCAGCATTTGTTTCAGACGGTTTACAGTAAAGTGTATTAGTTGGTTAATTCGTTGTCTGTCTTAATGAATCGTTGTTCCTTCTTAACTGTCTTCAACGACCTCTTGTAGCTTTAAGGTATTTGGTTAATAAAGTGGATTAATTAACTATAAAACAAATAGTAATTTTGTTATTATTTCCAATTAATCAATGGTTCTGTTACCCATACAAATATGTATATCGTCGGTGTCAAGCGGAAACCACGTATCTGGTCAAATTTGCGATTTCCCCTTTTGACACAGTTCTACTCGCCGAAAAATTCTGCGTCGAACAGTGCGTATCTCAATTGCCTCCGACTCATAGTCTGGGAGATACAACCAAGATGAAAACCACGTATCTCGGATTAACATAGGGAGCTGTAGCCTACTACCAATGAGAAAAAGTTATTATGTTTTTTTACCTCCTCAAAAGTTTTGGAAAAGGGAGATACATGGTTTACGCTTGACAACCGAAGATATGTTTATCTCCTCTCAGTGTGGTCAGCCCATTGTTCTCTACGACGGTCAGAAAGCTTAAAACTACCCAGCCTCTTAGCCAGCCATAAGTGGAAAACTTGCAGTGAACGGACTAGCAAATTCACGAGAGCGGGCCGACCCCACAATCACCCTCAGGACGGCTCTGCCTAGAAAGACAGAATACTTCAAAGCAAGAATGACGGGACGACTGACAAATAGTACCTTCAGTGAATCGTCACATTCCGACGAGGAGAAAGAAATCTAAACTAACAACACCCACGACAGCATCCGTAATTAGGACTTTTAACGACATTTTGAATACAGCACTCCAGTAAAAAGTAATGATGGATGTTTGACGAACCATGACAACATACGTTCGCCCGTTTATGGTTCGAAGCCGACGAAGCATCAAAATGAAACAATGTACAAGAAAAACAGTTCCAAGGGAAAGTCAACAAATTTGATACCATTCGGTAGATCAAATTCTATATCACGATTATGAAAGTTCTAGGATACGGGTATTTTTGCCATGGAAAAAATTATTGATTCTTCTGTTGATTCAGATTAAGTCAACCGATGTCTCACTGTTAGCCTACCATTCTGACCTCCACAGGCCTTGGATTGTTCCGGTGACAATGAGTTCAGTCTACAAATAGCCTAAGCTCAGCACCTACGTACGTGGTTTAAAACTTACACTTATTGATGAGATTCTCCAAATCCTCCCTCTTAGGTGACAGGATCGCACTCGCTAACTTATTATTTTCTATGTTCTTCATCTCTCACTGACGACCATGTCTCCAGCACAACAACTGAACCAACTTCAACGAACTTTCCTTTACTAGTTCACACAAAAATATCAACACCTTCCCGGGATCCGCTCACAACGGCCACCTCAACTTTCCACCGGCAAGTTCAGTCGTGGAATAAACACTGAGCTGAGATCAGGGCTAGTCCATTCAATGAAATGAGTGGAGTAATTTATTCACAACTTGGCTGACGAAAGCTCCCTCGACATTATAATGCTAGGAAAGGTGAGACTCGGCACGAGAGCTCTCGATTGTTGCTTCCAAGATGGAATTGCTAATCCGGGAAGAGTGAATGTCTGGGATTCGAATTTCCTAATCCGGGCAGTGAGTGAGAAGGCTGTGATTCAAATTAAGTATGCACAACAACAAGTAACGGGAGTAGGAAAAGCCGAGACACAGCCACGGTATAAAGACCATCAAAATCCAATCCACCAGCTCCTTGACCTGGTTGCACCTTCGCACACCGGTTCTCCAGTATACTCACTAATCAAGTACGACCAAGAGTCAAGTCAATGAATCACCACTCCAAACCCACTTCACCAGCCCTTAGTGGACACTCGTAACACTATCATTGAACACGATGATGAGATTGGGAACAAACAAGCAGCGAAGCACCTCCTCCTGCTCCTCGATGGACGCCTCTTCGGTGCGACGAGACAGTGCTGCCGGCGTAACACTGATTGTAATTGTCCGGATCCACCTGAGGCCTTGCTGCAGGCGAGAAGACCTTTAACGTACGTCAACCGTGGTGATCGTGAGAATCCCGCTTGATGGGAATGTGACTCAATTAAAAGCAGCTAAACAACCGATTCAATTATGTCTCCCTCAAGAGTATACTTCGTCGCGAGGCATATATGCAAATCCAAATAGGCAATCCAACATCAGTCCGATTAGCTATCAGAAGCCTTTAAACGGACGAACCCGGAAATAATTGAAGTAAATATTAGACAATAAGTACCAGTTACTGGCGACACTCCCCAGCGTTCCGACTCTTTACGAAGATAAAGTCTCAAACATGCAAAGAACTTCAGAAAGGTTGCAATCAAGAAGCGACGCTGACCAACAAATGGAGTTTCCCATAGAAATATTAGCCTACTTCATCAGTCTTGATAAAAGGAAGTCGTCTGAATGGAATTCCTGAATCTGAATTCAGACTTCGGCTAGACTCATAAAAACAAGAGCTGGAAGCTCATATGGCACTTGCAAGGCTGGGTCAGATGGAAGTGATGGTCGAAAGTTTCATCCTGATCGCTCCACTCTATGAGTGTCACAAGATTTCCGGTTCACCCCTCCGACCCCCCCCCCCCCCCCTCCCAGTTCGTCGGATCCGGTCCGGACTTGAAATGGGACATGCTGAGACATGAGGTCTTTCAAGATATCAAGTTTCGTTAAGATTTGATAACCCATTCGAAAGTTATGCATGCTACAAATTCCCGGGTTCTGCCGTCTCCGCGTCCCCCCACGATAGTCAGATCGGGCAAGTGACTGTTTCCAAGTTAATCTGGTCGGGTCCCTGAGATACCTGCCAAGTTTTATCGTCCTAGCTAACCTGGAAGTATATTAACTACGGATCGCCGGAATGCCGGAACCCCCTCTACCTCCCCCCACAGTGCCCGAATCCAGTCCGGTCCTGTCAGTGATGTCTCTAGAGCGTGTGCTTGTTCTTCGCACCAAGTTTCATCCCGATCGCTCCACTCAGAGAGTTTCACACGCTTTCCGGTTCTCCCCTCCGACTCCCCCCCCCCCCCCAGATTCGTCGGATCCGGCCCAGGCTTGAAATGCGACACCTAAGACACGAGATCTTTCCAGATATCAAGTTTCATTAAGATCCAATCACCCGTTCGAAAGTTATGCATGTCCCTATTTTCCGGATTCCGCCACCTCCCCCTCCCCCACGATGTTCGGATCGAGCAAGTGACTATTTCCAAGTTAGTTCGATCGGGTCCCTGATACGCCTGCCAAGTTTTATCGTTCTAGCCTACCTGGAAGTACATTAACTACAGATCGCCGGAATTCCGACCCCTTCCCCTCCAACTCCCCCCACAGTGTCCGAATCCGGACCAGTTCTGTCAGTATGTATCTAGAGCTTGTGCTTGTTCTTACCACCAGTATCATCCCGATCGCTCCACTCTGAGAGTTTCACACAATTTTCGGTTCCCCCCCTAACTAGAGCTTGTGCTTGTTCTTACCACCAAGTTTCATCCCGATCGCTCCACTCTGAGAGTTTCACACAATTTTCGGTTCCCCCCTAACTACTAACCCCCAGATTCATCGGATCCGGTCCGGACCTTAAATTAGACATATGAGACACGAGACCTTTCCAGATATTAAGTTCCATTATGATCCGATCACCCGTTCGAAAGTTATGAATGTCCCTATTTTCCGGATTCCACTACCTCCCCCTCCCCCCACGATGGTCAGGTCAGGCAAGTGAATATTTTCAAGTTAGTTCGATCGGGTCCCTCATATGCCTGCCAAGTTTCATCGTCCTAGCGATCTGGAAGTACCCTAACTCACAAACACCGGACTAACCGACCGACAGAAATGTGATCGGTATATGGCACTTGGCCGGAAGGCAAGTGCCATAAAAAGTCGACAAGTTGAATAAAATACCATCGCCAACAGGTACAGTAGAGGCATGCTTATGTGAACGTCTGCTAACAGTGAAGGATCGCCGAAGAAAAGACTAAAACCCAAACCAGGCATTTTTTACTATGAATATTTGTAATAACCACTCACGCTTTTGTCACTTTTTGAATATTTTGCTAATTCACGGCTGAAAGTGACTCAGCTTACAGTGCCGAAACCTGGTTTGCTTTTACAATTTGAAAAGTTTGCAACGGGGAACGCACCTTCAATGGAGAGATGACAGTCCGAACCTGCAGATGCCTTCAAAAGAGGAAGGACCTTTATGGTAAATTCAAAATCAAAGAAAGTCAACTGAATTTCTACTTCAAGTCTGTGCCAGGATAACCTTTAAATAGTTGGCTGTTAGCCTATACCAAGTCTGTTACTTTTCTTTTCCATTTTACTTTTCTATATGCAAGTAACAAAGCCAAGGTAGTGGGACAGTGAAAAAACTGTTCAAATAAGCACTTCTACTGTACCTACGACTCCTAGGAAGGTATCTTCTTTTACAAGATAAACCTTACTTTAAACCTTAGGTTACCCTTATTTTACTCCACTGGCAAGTATGGAGACCTTTCTTAGGCCAGATAGGATTAAGAATTTCCATCACCTACTTCTTGTTGTAGCTGCTCGCCATCTTGTGGAAGCCGAGGAAACATACAACGAGGGAAGAAGATCGCCGAGACAGCATGCTAATGAGCGTGTTCCACCCTACTTACCGTAGTTACTACGCATGACGTCACAAATTCTGGCTTTTTGCCGTCAAGGCTGGAACGATCTTTCTATTTTCCAGCGGGATATCATGCCACGGGCGAATCCGACCAATCACGTTACAGAGATGCGTAGTTACCACGCTTACCATGCTCCAGAGCATGGTAAGCAAATAGTAACTATTAGTTACTATTCCGAAAACGTTGGAACGGTCAGCGTAGTAGCTTTTCGTGAGGAAGGAACGGAAATAGTAACTAATAGTTACTATTGGTACGAGGGTCGAACACGCTCAATGGAATGGGTCTGTGAATATATGAGCGTGTTCCACCCTTCTAACAATAGTTACTAATAGTTACTATTTCCGTTCCATTCTCATGAAAAGTTACTACGCTGACCGTTCCAACCTTGTCGGAATAGTAACTAATAGTTACTATTTGCTTACCATGCTCGGGAGCGTAGTAAGCGTAGTAACTACGCATCTCTGTAACGTGATTGGTCGGATTCACCCCTGGCGTGAGATCCTGCTGGAAAATAGAAAAATCGTTCCAGCCTTGACGGCAAAAAGCCAGAATTCGTGACGTCATGCGTAGTAACTACGGTAAGTAGGGTGGAACACGCTCATAGTTGAGGTTAGAAACAATTTGCGAATAAACCAAATCATGTAGCGCCGTCTGCCTTGCCCGAATATTATTTAGCCCAGACGTCACATTACAAGATATAGAAAAACAGCTGAAGTCGGGCATCTAAGACCAAAACAAAGTTTTTCACACAGCAGAGTCGCGCAAGAGAAGAGCCACCCTTCGCTTTTCATGTCGAAAACGTCTTCGCCGTACTTCTTTTTTTTCTACCGTCAATCCAAAGAAACACGCTGGGCTAGTTATCTGTGCTGCTCTTTTTCTGCTCCTGTGACGAAAAGGATTACTAATGAACGTCACTTTCGCATGTCCGTTTAATACCGGCATATTGTTTTTCACGAAACATAAGCTTCCCGTTGTCTTCTACTACACCTCTTTGTAAGCCTGAGACAGAGAAACCGTCGGCGACAATGGAAGTCTAGAGTTACCCAAAATTCGTTGTCCTATACCCTGAGAAGATCCCAAGGAAGAGCATTGTGAATCAGCCTGTCATTTTTTTTTCTTTAATCAGAGAGACAAGCCTGAGCTCATTAAGGCAAGACTTGTGCGAAAAAAAAGGCTGCATTAGTCTGGTATATTAGACCTTCTAGTTACGGTACAGTACCGTGTTTTCTCACAGAACTTGAAACTGTAAAAAAGATATTAAAAATTTTGCATAATCTATGTTAATTAACCATTCATATCGGTTATTTTTAACCGCATAGCGTCAAAAGATCATTTTTATAACCGTATAATGTCAAAAAATCTACAAACAGGAAGTTTGTTGATAAAGGGGTTTCTACAGGGCAACTAATCGTGATCCTGAAAACCGACTAAGTCAGGTATTCAGTACGTTTCTCAAAATTACTGAAAAGTTGTGGCATGTTGCTCTAACCAATGGGAGCAAGAAAAAGGTTTCGATGGGATCCCAAATACTGAATATTTATTGGACTTCTCGATCTATAAAAGCGAATCTTGTAGATTCCCGGTCTTTGCCAAATCACTTTAACACTTTCGTAATCTACAACCAAGTTCAGATACGGATTCAGCATGCATGTTTACTCTAACATCTCATCTCTAATCGACTTCAGACCAACTTGACCACTTTACCAAATTCCTCCTTTTAGCAGTAGGCTACTTTCGGCGAACTGCATGCAGAGCAGAAGAGCTGATGACACTGAGAGGTGAACCTGTCTATCCAAATTTCCGGGTTTTGGCAAATTTCGCCAGCTTATCCGTCAAATAAATAAAGTTCAAAATTGTCCAGCATGTCTCCTTACCCCGATACCGAATCTCTAATCGACTTTTAGTATGTTCGAAAGCTGCAACAGCATGTCTCCTAACCCTATATCGACTATATCATTAGGTTTTAAAACTTAATGCTAAATTTCCGGTTGTGGCCGGATTCCGAGCCACTACTTGTCCGGCAAGGAAATAACCTTAATATTCGGATTCAGCATGTCTCCTTACCCCTAAATCAACTATCTCGTTAGCTTTAATACAATATTTCTGTTCGCCCCTTAATTTGAGACCACTCCCTCACCCCTAAATGTAGGGCTACACAGTACATCTTAGCATTTGACCTGTACTTTCACCCAAAGAGTCCTAACGCCAAGTTTGAATAAGATATCTCATACCCTTCCAGGGTTTGCGGTTTTGGGATACCAAGCGGTTTTGGGATACCAAAACCGCTGTGAATCAGGCTTTCTGTCTATCCATGTTATTTATTTAAAGGATTTAAATCGGAAGCATTCTTGCATTCTCCATCAAAGTCGCGACTAACCGGGGCTAGGTACGACCATCATAGAATCTTTTGGTGGGATTAGGAACAACCCAAATGGGCAAGCGCAAAATATATTAAATAAATCAAATATATTAAACTAGTTTGTATATATGTATATGTATCTATACAAATATACTGCATATACATGCGAATATATTTCACTAGTATATACTGTACTTAACTAGTGTGTTTAAATATTTGACTAGTATATGGGTAAAAAGTATCAGCCAAATATTTGGCAGTATCTATTTCTTTCCATAATTTATTTTGAAGTTATTTGTCGTTTGTACTTAACAACCAGCCAAGTTTTATGAAGACACGACCAGTATGAAGTCTGGTCCACTGAATAATTGATAAGCGGGGGGTATTAACCAAGTCGTTGTAATAAATGGTCGATTCGGTTTCTCTGAGTTCTGAATGATGTTGGTTGATGTTATAATTATGCAGCCCCCCCCCCCCCCCCCCCCAAACGTTGTCGACCAGTCGGTAAAAAATAACTGAATCGGCACGAAGCGCCACTGTTTTTCGTGAAAAAAGTAAAAAAAAAACAGTCGGTAAAATGACGATACAGTCGGTAAATATGCCCCCCCCCCCCCTAGTAACGCCTCTGATAGCTTGAGCTCATATATTCAAACAATGCAAACAAACGAAAAACTCTTCTACTAAAGTCTAGCTACAACAAGACCTAAGGTTTCGATGGGATCCCAAAACTCTGATATTTGAACCAGACAATTGGGTCTTGTCTTCGCCAGATCCAGTGTTCGTCACGCTAATCATCTGAGAAAACAAGTTCAGATATACCTCTATAAGCCATATCTATTTTGACGGTACTGACCGAAACTTCCTGCTTTACTTCTGCCAAATTTCCGGTTTCGGTCGAATTCCGAGCGAACTACTTGTCCAGCAAAAAAAAAACAATTCAGCGTACCTCCTTATCCCTACAAAGAACATCGAACCAACTTCAAATAAAACTTTAACTTATAAAAAAAAATTCTGGTTTCAACCGGATTTCGGAAGAATTATATGTCCCGGTAAAAAAAAATGATTGTCATATACAGACTTTTCTTAGCCCTAAATCTCTCATCTAATCATCCTCAAATAAAACTTTCGCGTTTAAAAAATTTTCCGGTTTGGCCCGATTCCGGGCAAACTAGCTTCCGATGAGAAAATGGTTATCATTATCGTGTTTAGCATGTCTTCTTACCCCATCGAACATCTAATCAACTTCAAATAAAACTTTTAATTCTAACCAACTTTCCGATTTTTGCCGGATTCCGGACCAACTACTTATCCGGAGAAAAAATGGTTTTCACCACCGTGTCCAGCGTGTATTCTTACTCCACAATCGACTGTCACATTATCTGTTTAAAAATATTTTGTTTGCCCTTTAATCTGAACCCAGTCCCCTACCCCTAAATGTAGGGCTACAGAGCCCATCTACGAACCCGTCCGTACCCTTGACCCAAAGAATCCTCACACCAAGTTTCATCAAAATATCTCATTCCCTTCGAGAGTTATCGTGCTGACGGACAGATGATGTCATAGGTATCCCTCCACTTACATTTTGGGATCCCAAAAACCTTCCAAGTTGACTAACCCCAAACAGACTTTTCTCCTTAAACTTTTCAACCAACCATCCCTCCCAAAAATAAACTCCCCACATATCTCAACCCCCAATTCATTCAACTCCACACATTCACCCAAAAAACGAAAAAAAAATCTCATCCACGAAACCACACGCTGCATAGCAGAAAGGAAAGCTAGACATATTTTCTCTTGATTGCCAGGGGGGAGGTTATCCCTACGAGCGCAAACCATCCACTTCAATTCCTCAAGGATAAAAACATTTCTAAACCATCTTTGGCCTTAGCCTAGAGATACATTGACCACTTAGAATCCTCGAGGTGCACTTTCTGAATATCTTGGTCTCGTAGGACACGATGAACCACCTTACTTACCTCACTTCAAGTTTTGGACTCCAGATCCCCGAGTTTTGGACAGACAATGGCAAACATTAGGTGTACCCACATTTCGGTATGCTAGTTAGCCAATTCCAATATGTCCATAACTTAGTCAAAATATTGATCATTTGAGTGAAATTTGGGAAACAACTATTTCAAACTTTTTTTATAAGGGTTAGGCGCCCAGCATTTTTTATCCGATAACCGGCATTTGGAATAGACTACTTTAAACTTTTGTTACGGTATACCCAACATGTGGGGTAGCTAACCAGAAAACGCGGATTTCTGGTAACCTGTAAAAGCCACCCAAAAATGCAATGAACCAAATGAAACAGCACCCAAAGTAAAGTAGCACAGAGGTTTTCTCTTCCAAGTTCCAACAACTTTGGGGAGTGCAGTTGATCACTAAATTGACAGCATTAGGGATTAAACACATAGAAACAAAGAAATTTAGCTCTGAGCTCTTTTATTCTCCAAGCACCCTAGAACCAAAGCACCATGAAAATCACAATCGAAAGTGGAATTATTCTGGATTTCTGCAAATATACTGAATCTTGGGCAGTAAAAAAATGACCCCATACTAGGGCTAGAAAAATGGGTGACTCTTCTTTCCATGCCTCCATTCTAACCTTCAGTTACGTTTTTAGCTTTTCAGAATGACAGTCATACGATCTGATGTTGTCAGAATTACAATGACACAACTGAGCACCAGTATGACATTAAAGGGCTTATCAATTCCACCTAGAGATACCCAGATTTTAGGGGTACTATGATGAGGCTGAAAACAGGTTCACTATAGCCTGTTTTACAGTTTTATGAAGGTCGGATAAGTTATTTCCAGTACTTCTAATAGTACCTTTCAAAGCATAATCAAGAAACCTTCTTTGTTATATTTACCAGCCAAAATACAAACTTTACCTCACTTATAGAGTCTGTGTGCCAATTTTGCCAAAATAAGGAAGGCAAATTTCAAAACATTTTACACATGATTTTGCCAACAGTGAAGAGCTGAGATATAGCTTTAATAAAATTCAGCTGATGCATCCATTTTGCACTGTCAAATCCGAACGACATAGCCTCAAAAATGGACTCCAATAAAACAGAATCTTTTTTGGCAGCTTAACTCCTAACCTAACACGGTCCTTATTATTCACAACAACAGTGAAGTTAACTGTCAACAACAGCGAAAAAGTAAAATCTAATTTAGTTAGGACTGCACAGAAGTTTACTTTAAACATTTTGAGGCCAATTTTGAGGCCGTGTTAGTTGTGACTGAGGTCAAGTAGAGCCAGGGTCGAGGTTGGCGATCCCAGGGTAAACCCACCTATAAAACCTGCCTGTTTGTGGAGCTACCATATATTAATTTCTACAGAATTTTAGTAGGTATTATTTTTTACCCCTGCGTGGCATTGGCATGTTGGCCATTTGCACTAGAGCCGATACTATTTCCATCACAGTTTAATTTGCTAATTATGTTGCCAGCTTTACTTGTCTTCCTCTCACCACAGAAACTTCAAAAAAAGGTAAACAGTATCTCAAAAGAAAGCCAGCTTCTTCTTCTTCATTGTATATTTTACCATACCAACCTACAAGCTGTGTGCCAGTACATGAATTTCTGCAAGGAATCAGACATTTTTTGGTGAATTTGTTACTGTACAGGAGGAGTACCCAACCTTGAATTTATATAACCTCGAACTTGACCCGAAAATACTACAAGCAAACTTCTGTACAGTCCTAAATTTACCCAAGGTCATTCAGGGTCATTCATTTTTTTGACAGTTAGGACCTTGTAAGGACTGCATTGATCTTTCCGTTTAATCTTTTCAGGCCACATTCGAGGTTGGATACCCCTCCTGTAACTGCTGGTCACCCAAATTTTGTTTCTGTCCGGTCATCATTGTTAAACTGTGGATACTTAGAAAAACAGTTAGTGTTGTAAAAAGAGAAGATCTTTCTCTTTTTGGCTTTCAGGCATCGACGTTTACTTTCTTTTATGGTAGCAATTCTGGATGCTGTAACTTCATTTCTGTCATAACAATGCCAACATTTCTGAACTAAGAAAGATTATCAGTAAATATGTTTTGAAACATACATCTTTCAACCAGTTAACAGTTCGGAAAGGTTGTAGTGCATATCATGTGCCTCTAAGAGTCTAAGCTAGAAAACTAGTTCTGTAGTTTGCTTACTGGAACCAACTGGAACAGGGACATATGTTTTGAGATTGTACCGCTTCTCTTGGCCAGTCTACCACAAATCCCTGATTTTTGGATACCCTATGCCAAACGCTGGGTATATCTAGCATTTAGCATAGCCTATGCCTAACGCTGGATACCCTATGCCAAAGGCTGGATACCTGTTGGTAACCTAACCCTAACCTACATCAATAGAGAGGAGTTCTGATTGCTTGATTTTTTAGCTTCACACAAATCATCAATATTCTACTGGGTTACAGTATCCAGCACCTGGTATAGTGTATCCAGCGTTAGGCATAGGGTATGCCAAACGCTAGACATATCTGGCGTTTGGCATAGGGTATCCAAAAATCAGGGGTTTGTGGTTGAGTGCTCTTGGCCCCATAGTACCCCATAAGCTAATAAATATGCTAAACTTACCACTCAAATTGAAAAAGAATGTTTCATTTTCAATCATTGTAGCTTGATTTCAGAGCTTAGGCTGGCTTAGGCCTACTCTTCTTAAATGAATAATACAGCCACAAGCACTTCGGCTTGCAATGGGATTTGGCAGTTGGTTGTTTGCTACTGGTTACGAGGCACCAGCTAGGAACTTTCAGTCAGCAGATGACAAAAGGGCTGACTAAACTGCTAAATAAATAAACTGATAGATGCACTTGTTTCACACTTTTCTTAGTGCTACTCTAAAAGGAGACCATATTCACAATGTGGTCAAACACATATACAATAATGATAAAAGATCATCTGTCAGCATCATCGTCGTCAAAATGATGAGATTCATACACTCAAACACTAAAATGTCAAGAGATTCAAACTTTCAGGCAAAATCAAAACACCAAAGGTTTTCTTCCTTTCTTCTTTTTCCTTCTTTCTCTTCGCGAAAAATCCGGCGGACGAAGCTGTAGCACCTTTAGCCCTTTGACATGTACCCATTCATCTGCTGCGCCATCTAACAATAAAATTTATCACAAGAACTAGAGCATTTCGCGACTAGAAGTTTCGCTAGATGACATAAGAAGATTGTTCCACCCTTCTAACAATAGTTACTATTAGGGTTCGTTCCAGCTCCTCTTCGTAGTTACTTCGGAGTAACTACGTGTGACGTCAGAAATTAACTACTACCTGGTACGGACGAAGTTACTACGGGACGAGATAACGCGTGTTTCTTGAATGCAAGAAGAGATGGTGACTGTATGGGAAGTATGCAAAATTGTTTGTTTTTGCTGCAAAAGAACGGCTTGATAATTATTTTGAAACAGATTCTTCAAGTGAAGGAGAAGAGGAGCTAATGCTTCAGGCTCGTTAATGGAGCAGTGACATTGACTATGTGCCCGTTAATTCTCTGTCTCTATTCGGGTTGTGTCTGTTTGGTCGCCAAACCCTTATTTTCACTATAATTGTTTCCTAGCCAGAATCGCAACAGTCGTTCTTATTCCCGTGCAAATTTTTTAGCACAATGTTTAGTCTTCATCACGAATGGAACGCCGAAGATTCTACTATCTAGAAGCCAATGATTTCAAAGATGGTTAAGAAGGTTCATAAGTCAATTATCTTCTTCTCCTACAATATATGGAATAATGACAAAACTAAAAATACAAAACAACAGAAAAGGCTTTCGCCTCTAAGTAATTCTGAGAAATTTCATGGATAATATTATTAAAGTTTAATTTGAAATTTTATATTAAACAGTGCAAAAATTGCCATCTGAGTCACAGGCGTCTGAAATTCATTCCTCCCACAGTCCCAATCAGGTCACCAGACCGACCGGTAAACCGTCAACGAGGTTTACAAAAATTTACTTTTGGGGTTAATCAGCGAATCATATTTGAAGAGAATCTAAAGGCCAAAATACAGCTGAAGATCACACATAATGTCCTGTTTATTTTAGCAATTACAGCTTGTCTCATTTTGCTGCCCCGAGTTCGCTTCTGCGGTTCTTGGAAAGTGAAAGCGCTAAAGACGGTCGGGTACTATCTTTACAGAAAGTTACTTCGAAGTAACGATCTTCCTTGTACTCACTAAACTTTTTGACGAGCTGGAACGGTGAAAGTGACTGAAAAGTAACTATTTAGTAACTTTCGGGCCGAGCTGGAACGAACCCTTAGTTACTATTTCCGTTCCATCCTCACGAAAATTTACTACGCTGACCGTTGCAACCTTCTCGAAATAGTAACTAATAGTTACTAGTTGCTTACCATGCTCGGTAGCTGAGTAAGTGCGGTAACCTCGCATCTCTGGAAGGTGATTGGTCAAATTTGACCGTGGCATGATATCCTGCTGGAAAATAGAAAAACCGTTCCAGCCTTGACGGCAAAAAGTCAGAATTCGTGACGTCGGTGCGTAGTAACTATGGTAAGAATAGGGTGGAACACGCTCAAAAAAGCCGTACAAACCATATCCTCTTGATGACTATCTCTCCTTGCCGATGCAAAATCGCCGGGTACATAGCGGAAGAGCCAGAAGCGGTATCACCTCAGGTCTCACAGCTGCTCCCGAAGATCGCCGTGATTGTTCGGCACAGGATTTGAGTTGATGAGTTTGAGTCGTAAGTGAGACGTCTTCTCGTTCTTCCTGATGATAACTGGCGTGCTTTGGACTTAAGTCGTATATAGTATTTATAGTACATCTTCCAGTAAGGAAAAGTGGATTCGCTCTTGTGGAAACTCACATTGCTTGGTTACATGCCGAATGGTGCTCTCAGCCCATAGCATGAACCAATGACCAGGATTTCCCGGTTGGTTCTTTCACTTTACCTTCATCGTCAATGTGAAAAAAGCTCAACTTTTCCGGATGAAAGTGATGACGGTGCCGAAAATCCTGGCAGGAATTCCAGTCCTCGAGCACCCGGCCCTGACCGTCCAGATAAAGCTTCTGATGTTGGCTCTATTCATGCATGTAAGAATGCGAAGAAAACAAGACCAAAAATGTCGATGGGATCCCAAAAATCTAATATTTGATTAAGACAATTGGGTTTTGTCTTCGCCAGATCCAGTCTTCGCCAGGCTAATCATCAGAGAAACCAAGTTCAGATCTACCTCTATAATCCATATCTATTATAACGATACTGACCATGACTTCCTGCTTTACTTCTGCCAAGTTTCCGGTTTCGCCCAAATTCCGCGCGAACTACTAGTCCAGCAAAAAAAGAAAATTCAGAAACAAGTCCAGCGTATCTCCTTATCCCTATATAGAACATCTAATCAACTTTAAATAAAACTTTGACTTAAAAACAGATTCTGGTTACAACCGGATTCAGGACTAATTATATGTTCGGGTAAAAAAAGATTGTCATATACAGTCTCAGCCTCTCTTCTTACCCCTTAATCTTTCATCTAATCAAACTTTGCTTTTAACAAATTTTCCGGTTTTCGCCAGATTGCGGGCGAACTAGTTGTTCGTCGAGAAAATAGTTTCCACCACCGTGTTCAGCATGTCCTTTTACCCCTAACCAAACATTTAATTAACTTCAAATGAAATTTTTATTTTTAACCAACTTTACGGTTTTCGCCGGATTCTGGACGAACTACTTGTTCGACGAGAAAATGGTTTTCACCATTGTGTTCAGCATGTCCTCTTGCCCCTACATAGAACATTTAATCAACTTCAAATCAAACTTCTACTTTTAACCATTTTTTCCTGTTTTTGCCGGATTCCGGACGAACTACTTGTCCGGCCTCAAAATGCCTTCTTGCGCCATTATCGACTATCACATTAGCTGTTTAAAAATATTTTGTTTTTCCCTTAATTTGAACCCCCTCCCCCACCCCTAAATGTAGGGTTACCGAGCCCATCTACGAATCTTGACCTTACCCTTGACCCAATGAATCCTAACACCAAGTTTCATCAAAATATCTCATTACCTTCGAGAGTTACCGTGCTTACAGACAGACGGACAATTGTGCGATGTCATAGGTATCCCTCCACTTACGTTTTGGGATCCCAGAAACCACCTGGAAAAAGTTGCCTTTATTTCCTGGCGGTCACGGTAGAGGAGGGTAGAAAGAAAAGGACTGGATAGAGCAAACATAACTATCTAAGCTGATTATAGAGTTATGTTGGGATTCTGCCGTATTATCGCGTTCGTAACCTTTTCTGTAGCTGAAATAAACAAACAATTATATTATAACAAAAATACTTCCGATAGGTCAAACAAGATGAAGATGTAAAAGAAAAGAAACAAATTAAGTTGAACTCGCTCTCCGCCCAGTAGCTTTCCTCAAAGTAAAAAATAACAAGCAATTCTGCACAGGTAAGATTTAGTTCTCCCTTCTCTCCGAGTTCGCTCTTACGCGAAGGTCACCCGACCTCGCGTCCTTAACTAGCTCATTCGTGAAATGACTATACTTATGATGGTTGACTTTGGGGAATAAGCTGCTGAACGAAGAGCCAATTGCTAGGGATAATGTAGCACTAGAGAAAGGGCTACGTGAGAACCACACAAGTAACTTTACATGACATTGGTAAAACATTGGTACATCAAATATTGACTCAAATTTTGATATACAATCTACAGCAGCGAAGGAAGGGTGTTGGAAAACCTACTCATGTCAACGCAAGTGGGTCACGCGCCGCAAGAACTCCACATGCCGTGAGCAAGAATTTTCCATCGTCTGTAGGCCCAAAAAACCTACTGAACACAATCTTTCCGGAAAAAGCTTGTCTCTTCTAGACAGTCGACCAATAGCTGGTCGACTCATATGAAAAGCTGAGGATTTTATGATTGGATTAGGATTAAAAAGTCCTGGTTTATAGCCTTTCAGTCTAAAGAGGTTTATAACCTTTCTTACAGAGAAAAGTTAGGCAAACCTTCTGAAAAAGGCCAAGCGGCTCATTTTATTTCTGAAAACTGATGTGGTCGTTCAGTTTTTTCCTTTGATCTTTTTTCAATGACTATTTTTTTCAACGAGACGGAAACGGATGCCCGATTTCTTCAGAAGGCTAGTGGGTGGGAGTGACTCTTCAAACATTTCTGGTGATTGCGCAAAAACGATTTTAATACAAAGCATATATCCAACTTATTTAACGGAAAGCATTTCAAAGTAAATCGCAAAGAAAAGCCAAACTTAGTTTTCAAGAACATGACGAAGGTAACGAATGTAACAAATTGCGAGTCTGAGAATCTCGATCTTAGAAAGCTTCTTATCCGGCGGCAAAGTTGGCAAAAGAAGTCGCAGACGATTGAAAGCTGAGTTGAAAGCCTCCACTCTTACTCTTTCTCTGGAGGCGTGGGCGGTTCTATACTTCGGCGTCGATCGTCGAAGCTTCCGCCGTTCTTCTCGTGAGAGCCCCGCATATTCAGGAGCAACCGTCCTGAAAGAAAATAATCCATTCGGATTTCGGAAACATACGAAACTGGTGGTCAGAACGGCATTACGGCACTGGAAGAAAAAATAATGTTAAATAAAATACCGCATGAGCGCGTAAGTGTTCCAAATGCATGTTAGAATACGTTTGTTTCCTGCGATATTTTTATTATATCTTTTTGAATATATATGTTTATTTGGAGAACGTTTGAAATCTGTAATAGAGATTAAATCTACGACGACAGAAATTCTGTACAATGCAATGTATATGTCAAAATAACTATAAAATCTTCAGTAAGTATAAAGAAAGCTTTTAGTCATAGAGATATAAATTTGCTTTGCCGCTTTGACGTAAGTGTTTCTTTGAATCTCCATATTTTGTTCTGGTTTTAGAAAAAGAACAGAAAAGACACTGTACTACCCATTTCGGATCGTTCGTTCGCAGCTTTTCACACCTTTTATCTATGTGTCTTCGGCTAAGCTGCCGGCTTATAAAGTATTTTTGGCACGAATGTTGACAACACTTCGTCGAGATTTGTCTTCAACAGTGCAGGCGAACGGCCAAGGTCTGAGTCTGAGAGGGCAAGTTTGGCTTCCACTTCGCTGTGTATGTCCTACGCAGTAACTTAGTAAAGTCAGTAGGCAATCACAAACTTTACTAGTGTACTGTGTCTTTTACACTAACAAATCATTGGCAGTCCAGCGCTCGAAGCCGATTAGTCTCTGCTTGTGCCCATCCTCGTTTCGTTGTCAGCATCCATCACACAGAGATAGTACAATAGATCAATCTGGATCAATACATTAATGAAAAGAAACGAGAAATGTTCACTTTTAAACTGAAAGGAAGTGCACAACTCTCATCGTTGCATCTTTTTTGTTGTGAAGTAATACGCTAAACATTTGCCCTAGCAGAATTTTGGTTACACTTTTATGATGGTGATAATATTTGACGGTGCAAAACGGATAAGCCAGCTACATTTTATTCGAGCTATATTTCGCCCCTTCTTGGCAAGGGTCCTCTTCAGGCTCAAGCCTCTCAAGCTGGAAAATAAACTTGTGGAAAACTAATTAAAGATTCTTCCTTAAATATCTGCTTTTGTGAACTTCTTCTCTGAAAATTGGTTGGAGTTAAAGCTGGTGCTGCGATTTCATTCTGGACTCGGTTACTGCTTTTGTTGTTCGATTGGATCGTCGAAAGGGTCGAGATTCTACTAGATTCTTCTAGGAACATCGATGGTGATAATAATGATAATAATTATGTAATGCAAACAAAAAACTGTTTTCCCGATGAAAAATGTGTAGCCTGCATCGTTGCATCTTTTTTGTTCTGAAGTAATACGCTAAACATTTGCCCTAGCAGAATTTTGGTTACACTTTTATGATGGTGATAGTAATGATAATAATTATGTAATGCAAACAAAAAACTGTTTTCCCGATGAAAAATCTGTATTCTGCGTAGTTGTATGTGGTTGTATGATAGTTCAGTTTGCCTCAGACTGGGCCTAGTATCCAGTAGCATCCTCTCTTGCTATAATAGCATCCAGTCTTGCTAATAGTAGCAAGCAGTAGAATGCACTAACACGGTAGCCTTGACATAGAAGCATGCAGTAGCATCAGTTCGTACTGCATGCTACTTTTTCGTACAACTTCATACTACTATTTTCAGATAAATTTTTCACCGGGTTGTTTTTGTGGACAATAGGAACTATAGACAGCATGGGTGGCTCTGAATAGGAATACGGAGAATTCCCAAAGATCCTTTTGGTTTGCTTAGTTCTATATTGTAATGGATAGTACGAAACGTCACTCAACAATCGACCAGACTCCTAAGCTTTTCCGTGTCTTTTACACTAACACATCATTGGCAGTTCAGCGCTCCAAGCAGATTAGTCTCTGCTTGTAACCATACTCGTTTCATTGTCAGCATCCATCACACAGAGGTAGTACAATATATCAATATGGAGATATTAATGAAAATAAATCTGTTTTGTTCTGAAGTAATACAGCTAAACATATATCCCTCGCAGAATTTTTGGTTAAGCTTTTCTGATGGTGATATTAAGAATAATACTTACGTAATGCAAAAAAAAACTGTTTTGTTTGTGTGTACAATAGGAACTAGACAGCATGTGGTTATGAATAGGAATACGGAGAATTCCCAAAGTTCCTTTTGGTTTACTTAGTTCTATTGTGTAATGGATAGTACGAGAAGTCAGTGAGCAATCAACTACTCCAGACCAGGCTTTACTTGTCCGGCACAGAATGTCATGGCACCAACTCCAAAAGCACCAACCTTTTAATCTTCAGCGAAGATGAAACAGTACAATCACTGTCTGAACTGGAGCTGGTGGTATCGTCTGCAGATACCCTTGACCACTCTGGCTGAAAAGCTGAAGTATATGAGACGTCTGTAGCCTGATCAGCCTCTGTCACTATATTTATAGTGCTATGCCGAGGTTCACTTCCATAGTAAACTGAGCTCTGGAACGATTCTGTGTTCGTTGTTTCAAATGGACCTAGGAGGTTATGTAGCATCCAATGGAATTCCCCCATGGTTAACCCCCAGAGCCTGGAAAAATAATAATAAAATAATATGCATATGTAAATATACATTCATAATGCCTGGAAGGAGGTTAGGAGTTCCTCTTTTGTTTTCTTTCCACACCACACAGCTAACACAACGTGACAAACCCATACATCCGTTCTCACGATTACCGAAGTCGTCTTTTCTGTCCGCATATCCTTGATGTTGGGATACGAAACTCTGGGTACGTTCCAGAGTTTCTAGAGACTTTGGCTAGAGGTTGAGCAGGGTTTAGGAAACTCGGGGGCATCTTTACACCTCCCCCAAAGAACTCTGGAGAGAAACCAAAAAACTGAAGACAATGTGCCTACTAGTAAAAAATCTCGATGAATAGACATTGTCATTTTCGGATGGTTTCGAAGCTAATTTCAAGATATTTAGAGATTTAAACGTCTTTGATTAATGGTTGTTAGGTTTTGCTTTTTAGCTATTTAGACACTTTTTTACCTTACTTTTAGTAGCTCTATCGTGATTCTTTTCGTCCTTACCTAACTCTTGCCTCTCTTTTGGCCTTTAATAAAAATTAGTTTACTGATTCCTCACAGCCTACCCGCAAATAAAAAATCCTTGATTACTGTGTCGACTAACCCATTTTTTCAACTTATTTTTACTCCCGCCACGCTTAACTACGGCAATTGGCAGGCTGGAGATTTTCTCCGGTGTTCCACTAATTATCAATGGGAAACCAATGATCCTTTGCGTGCAAAATACTCCAGATGTTGTGACTAGAATCTTTTGTTGATCAAACTGTTATAAGCCCCATATTTATTCTTTTGTAATAGTCTCGCCTTTCTAATCCGCACCTGACTGGGACACGGACCATCAAGCAGCATGTGGAGCATTTGCTCTGGAAATGTCGTCTGAGAAAATAGTGTTTATTTTTCGATATGAAAGGTGCTTTTGACAATGCTTGGCACCCCGGTATAATTAAAAAGTTAAAAGGGAAGGGTTGCCCCGGTGGCTTTAGAAAGGACGGACCTGGAGCTCCCCAAATGTAAAAAAAAGGTTATATGAAGTTGTAAGCTTTAGTAGCTTTATAGCAACTGATGTCCAGCTCCAGATCAGTCATGCACAAATCCTCAATTTTTGGGCATGGTGCCCCAACGTCTGGGCATGCCCGGACATATGGGCATGGTACCCATACGTTGGAGCACCATGCTCTGGAGCATGGGCATGGTACCCCTGTGAAATTTGGATAAACTGAGACTGGTTACATACCTAAATAGGGCCTTCTCCCTGTCCTAGATCAAAAGATACCTGATTTTACTTTCTATCCAACCTCATTTTCCAATTTACAAAATGTTAGAGCACTTCCAAGATATATAGAGTTTCTTGGAGGCCACTTCTCTTCTAGTGGGCTTATCCTATCCTTTTCCAGAAAATTGCTGCTAGGTAGCATGGATGAGGCAAGCTTTTCAATCTGTTCACTGGAGCAAATATTTCCTTTAGATTGTTTGCCTTTTATTGTATTTATTTTGAGTTATTTTTTTTTACCTGTTTTTACTCTGACTTTTGACTTTTTGACAACATGGAAAAGGATTGAGTAACTTAGTGGCAACTACCTGTAAAGGGATAGGGTAAACCCACTGGGAAAGAAGTGGCCTCCACAAAACTCTCTGTATCTTGAAAGTGCTCTAACATTTTGGAAATTGGAAAATGAGGTTGGATAGACAGTGAAATCAGGTATCTTTTGGTCTAGGACAGGAAGAAGGCCCTATTTAGGTATGTAGCCAGTGTCAGTTTAACCAAATTTCACAGGGGTACCATGCCCATACTCCAGGGCATGGTGCTGTAACGTATGGGCACCATGCCCATACGCCCAGGCATGCCCAAACGTTGGGGCACCATGCCCAAAAATTGAGGATTTGTGTATGACTGCTCCAGATGGGATACTAATGCTTAAAGGACCCCTGAGTGAAGAGTACCAAGTATCATCCCTATCTGTATTACTTCCGTTAACATTGCCTGCAGAAAACCCGATCCAAATACGAAATAGTGTTTCCAAGCTATGATTTTTGCTCCATTTTGCATCTGTCCTTATTTCAGTACCGAACAATCTTAGAAAGGAACAAATGTCTCCAATCAACCCTTCTTCTGGAATATTGTTTAACCAGTGAAGCCCAAACGTATACCTAGAAGAAATTCCAACACGATCCGGTTAGCGCTGTACAAGATTTGAATGAATTGCGCTTTTGTCTTGGAGTCTGCATGTGCACACCTCCAGAAACGAACATCCCTATTTTGAAAACGTCACGCTCAGGAGAAGAATGCTGTCAGTGGCCATGTCTGTAAATGCATCCTCCATGGTGTGTTCAAGTATGGTTTCATTGTTCAGGTGTCCTTTAAGGTACGTTTTGTCACCTGTTAGGTTCCATATAGTAATCCCTATATAATCCGTTGACTCTATAAACTAAGATAATATAACGAAGAAAATTTCTCAAATTTAATTTTGGTAGCTATGACTTTTCCCTCCACAGAGTTCTATGCGATAAGGCTGAGGTGTATTTGCGACCGATATTCGTTATTGTATTTGAATTTGTTTGTCGTTTCAATCCGCATCGTTCTTCTGGTTTTTAGTTGCATATCGTTGTATGTTTTGTTGGTTCCGCATCACTTTTTTGTTGGTGTTGTGTTGGATTTGATGATTTAGTTGTTTGTTGTTTTCGCTGAGGACGGTTTGCCGGAAGTGCAACCGAAATATCCGAATTTCTATTTATCCCTTGCACATCATCCTAGAGGGTTACTTAGCTGATCAACAAATAAAAAACAGAAAATCACGGTTTTCTATTTCTTTAGATAAGATTATCTTTTTACAGACAAGATTAATCCCAGTAGCAAATACTGCAAGATTTTTTTTTACAGTGTATATATGTCTTCGTCTACCTTAGCAGTGTTAGACGAGCGGAGATATGCCCATAACAATCTCCAAATCCCTGGCTCACGCTCGACCATTGCCTACCGTCGTCAACACAAAATGACACATGATCAACTCCCATGGCTTGCGAAAAAGGAAAACAAGACGTCCAGCGAATCGACAGGCGTGGCGAAACAAAAATTTGAGTCGAACGTCTGTGGCGACCAAAATGCAGCTACTGTTGACGTCTTCTCTCAGTCAATGCTCCGTGTTACAGAAAAATTAACTTTATTTTGACAGAGGGAGAACCAGCCTATTCCCAAGGCTCATCAGAACAAAACCCTTTCGATCATTATACTTATCCGACAGGGATATCATTCTTGGGGAATTCAATTAGGTCTGGCACCCGCCCTTTCTCAATTGATCCCGCGGGGAACGGTTAACTGTTTCGCTCTCGTAGTTTTCACGGCGACGCTGCTTAAAAATGTATGAACTGCGACAGGCGAAATCGGTCTGGAAACTGCGGTCATCACTCAGCCTGTCCGAACAGGGTTGACACGACATGATTATCACGACATGATTATCACAATATGCTACTTGTAACTACTGTTGTTGTGTACTTTTGTTGTTAGTTTCTGTTGTTTGTTCTTTCCAAAATTTCCGGTTGAAGACTAGAATCCGGTCTCGCTGTTTCTTCGATACGAAACCGAGAATGTTAGACAAAATGATTATACCTATACCGACAATGAGAAATCGACACTAAAATTATCCGGTTTTTGCCAGATCCTGGGCCGAAATATTAGCCCGATAAAAAACGACGGCGGAAGAACCCTATTTCTTCACTCTAGGCACCAGATCTACGGAATTGTCAGTTTTCATCGAATTGCGTCCACTATTGACATTCTACTGATTTGATGAACAAAAAAAACCTACAATATTCTAAGTTTCGTAGGATTCCTGCAGGATAACGAAGATGTTAATTTCTATATATTCGTTGGTTTTCTTAGCCCTTCCTCGACACTCCACTGAGATATGTGTTTTAGTACCACCGTGATTCTTCGCCACTGGGTGTTTTTCGCATTCACTACAGGTAATGCAACAGGTAAAGAAGGGCAAAAACGGATTCTAAATCAGTGGTGGGATTAGCGGGAAAATCTCAGAAAGATTTTGCGCAACTCGCCGCTACGAATTATAAAGGTTAAAGCGCAACTCCTACTAGAAATTATCTTTTCACTATGAAATGAATCAGAAAAAACTTTCTGGAAAATACCATTATTTTCCATCTGAGTTTAGCGATTTTCTTTTGAGCGCTTGACGAGTCCGCACAGCCTTCATGCTCTCCGCCGCGGCTGCCGGGCGCAAAACATTTAAAAAAAGAACGCGACGTGGGTAAAAAGTACGGAAACTAAGCAAATAAAATTAGTCTAAAAGAGAAGATTCTCGTATCCTTGTGTGTAAAGAGTTGTCATCGTAGGCACAAAACCGAATAATGGACAAAGATGGTGATTTTCAAAAGCTTATAATTCCATAAGGGAGCTAGGTATGTTACAAAAGGCAGAATAAGCAAGAGAGGTCCTTCAAGCAGGGGCGTCGTAAGTGCATTTTCGGGGGGGGGGGGGGGCTGCAGAGCCAAAATTTTACCGAATCTTTCAAAAATTTTCCGAATCCTACAACTAAGAATTCGAGCTTTAAATTATGGAACAGAAACGATTACGTAGGAAGAGTAACAATAAAGGGAGGAAGAGTAACAATAACGATAATCCTCGATATATAAATATAAATACGATAAGCCAACTATTAGGCGGCGTTTCCGTTCTATCTTTTACCTTAGTTTAAATACCGAGACTCTAAGAAGTTCCAGAAACCGGATGGAGCGACGTTCCGGCAGCAGCGGCTACTGTAGTCTAGCCAATAATGCCCATGATCACATATAGTGAGAGCCGCAGGCGAGATTTTTTTTTTGTGCTTTTTCGTGCGAAATTTAATTTCCAGCCAGATCCTAGCTTTTAGTGTTTCAAAATCTCAATCCTAAAACTGGATTAAAACCCCCGTCAAATGAAACCCCCTTCCACAAAATAGAGAATATTACGAAAAGTGATGCAGGCGGAATTTTCAAAATATTTATCATTATATATTCTTTTTGGGATCCAAAATAAAAGTAAGGACTATCGATGATATCATAGATCATCCCTTTAGTATGCGACCAGTGCTTTACTCGACCTCTTCTGAGTTTCGAGGTTCGTGGTAACTTCCGAATCCTGGCAATTATAACGAATAAATTACCGAATCCCAGTTAATATACCGAACAAGTTAAGACCGATAGCATGTTCGGGATTCTGTATAACTACCGTATCCCGGTTATTATACCGAATTGTTTCAGTATCAAAAGACTACCGAACAATATTCATATTCGGTAAACTTTCGTCGAAAATGGAACAAAGTCAATATTCGTGGTCAACTTCCTAATCCTGGAAATTATACTGAAAAAATTACGGAATCCCAGTCATGATATCGAATAATTTTTAACCAATAGCTTATTCGGGATTCTGTGTAACTACGGAATCTCCATAAATATACCGAATAGTTCCGGCATCGAAAAATTACCCAATGAATTCAGTCAATACTTTCACCAAATTCGTGATAACTACCGAATACTGGCAATTATACCGAATCCCGATCTTTATACCGGAGAGGTTTGTACAGAAAGCCTATTTAGGATTCTGTATAACCAGTGTCCCTTGCGACGCCCTAGCCTTCAAGTTCAGGAAAAGTATTAAAACAAAACTGCTGTTTTGATGCCATATAATTCTGTCCTGTCTTCTAACCGATAAAGATTGAAATTAATAAAACTACGAGCTGTAGAGAAAATAAAATCTATATTGTCTTTTTACTGTAGGCTATATTCTAGTTGCTGTAAACATAAACAAAGTGCCTCTATTCAAGAAAGTTTCTGGCAAGGCCGCAATTAAATCATACGATTTTGCTTGTTCCGTGGCTAGGCTAATTGGATTATTTAATGAGTTATAAGTAAGTAAGTAAGTAATTTATTTATAACCCGCCGTTTTCAGAAAGCGGAGATAATTCTGTCTCATACTTATGAGAGTGGCGAAGAATCCTAGGTCACGAATCCCACTAAGCCTTCAGATAAACTACACAAGATTCAGCGCGTCATTAGGATATGGGTTGAAACCCAGAGTGGCGATAAATACCCAGTGGCGAAAAATCCCAGTGGCGCTAAAACTCTGCTACGCACTCCACTACACTGCAAATATTTTCTCCGAATAAGGATGCAGTGTTTGCTACTGGGATTAATCTTATCTCTATTGGGATAGAATTAATCCGAATTAGGGATAATCTTATCTCAATGAAGACAAGATTAATCCCAGTAGCAAATACTGCAAGATTGTTTTTACAGTGTAGGGTTCAGACACGAATTTTAGTTCTTAACAAATTGACAGTTCCGGTCGGATTTCGGAAGAACAACCGAGAAAAACAGTTCAGGTACTGAAAGAATCGGTCCCTTACTCGGATATTAGATATCAGTGATTTACGCAAAATATAAAAATAGCCACTTAGTTTTTAACCCCCTCCCCCACCCATAAATAGGGCTGTGAGACCCATCTTCGAACCTCCTGGGCCCTAGAATCCTCACACGAACTTTGAACTCGTCTCGAATCCTTCCAGGTTTATAGTGCAAACAGGTGGGCACACGAACAGACCGAGAAGCTTCTAAACGTCACTTGACGTTTCGCGATCGCTAAATCAGAAACACATTCTCGGAAGAAACCTTCATCACTTTAGCCCACCAATAACTGACTTAGGGTCACAAGTAGGTCGCAACAAAATTTATAAATAGTTGTAGTTGGTTCCTGGTCACAGAGAGTGGATAAAAATGATACTTTCAGACATTAATCGATAGATACTGGAAGACCCTTGCAAATAACTAAGTTGGGAACAACTACTTATAGCGGTTCTGACAGGCCAAAACTCTCTTTCTAAAATTCAGGCTAAAGTTTATTGGGAGGCATTCTCGATCATGCAAAATCAGTTTGCTAGTTCAAACCAGGACCCAGTACGACCGTGGAATCATCTAGTAGCGCGATTCAAGAGCAGAGTAGCTCACAGTAGGACAATAGAAAGACAACTATATAGCTGGGGTTTGAACAAAAAGTAAATGAAACAAGAGCTAGAAAATCATACGGCACTTACAAAGTTGGGTTAGAGGGTGACTGTGGAAATTTGTCAGTTCATGGGTTTAATCCTTGGTAAGCAAAACCCTTGAAGCACGAATGTTCATTGGCCCTCGAGGATCATGAAAATGTATAGTATACTCGAAAGCATATATTGCACTTTGCGTTAAAGATGAGAACTTTTAGCAACCCGTTCGTAATCAAAACCGTTGAGGCAAAAATGATCATGGGCCCTTAGAGATCATGAAAATCTATCGTTTGGTTTATAGTACTTTTGGAGTCCTAAAACTGGAAATTTTTGTAAAAGCAAAAGTTTTATCTGAAGTTGATTAGAGGTTTGATGTAGGGGTAAGGAAACAGGCGGAATTCATATTTGAGCTCTGTATTTTTTCCAGGCAAGTAGTTTGTACGGAATATGGCCGAAGCAGGAAATTTGGCAGAAGTAAGGAGCGAACTTTTGAGCAATTTCGCCAAAGTAGATACGACGTAGGCTACAGGGTAAACACACATGCTTAATCCGTATACTTGGTAAATAACAAATGACGTATCCGTTTTGCACTGTCAAATATGAACTTGGTCTTCTCAGATTATTACCATTGGCCTTAATCTGTTTCTAGATTTTAAAAGTAAAAATGTTAAAAAGTCTTGAAGACCGAATATCTGAAGACCCAAATTGTCTGGATCAAATGTTAAATTTCTGGGATGCCATTGAAACCTTTGGTCTTACTTTGCAGTTTTGATGCTCGCTTTAAAGAGGCTAGGAATTCATTTGTAAGCAAACTCCTTGAGGCACAAATGACATGGGGCCTGCGTATCATGAAATGTATCTTTTGGTCAAAATTATTTTTTTTTCACTTTACGGGTAGTTTGAAAAAGGGTCCTGACAAGGAAAGTTGAACAGTCCCTTTTCAGGCCCGAGCTTAGGTTCATGAATAAGGTCAGGCGCCCAGGATATAGATATTCTTTGAGCCCAAGCTGACTTTGAAACATTTATTCAAACAATGTTTACAATGGATACGTCAGCTATGATTCTTCATCAGCGATATTTCGGCCCTTCTTGGCAAGGGTCCTCGTCAGGCTGTCAATCCTCTGGTTCAACTTCGGGGAAAGAAACAAACCTGTATCTTTACAGGTTACAGGTTTGTTTCCTTCCCATAGCTGACGTATCCGTTGTAAACATTGTTTGAATAAACCAGGGTATAGGTCCACAATACTGTGCACTACCATTTCGAGCGGAATAAACCGTAGGGAAGTCTTCCTCATCCAGTTCGTTCCAATAAGATTTTTCGAGTTCAGTTCGGGACGCCTTAGAAGATGATTACAATAATAAAAATAATTAATAACTGCGTCCTTATTGCCTTTTAATGGTATCCGGCCCAGAAAGTTCAGACTACTCCGATTTCTTTGGGTTCTTAGTTAACCTTTTATTTATCGTTAACTCACAGAACGGTCACTATTTTTTCCTAGCCAATAACGGTCAATTGACGAGTACTAACCGTAAACGATTTTCACTTATTGCATATTAAACAGTTAAGTGTGTTTACCCCAAATGGAAGATAGAGTCAGATAGTCAGACCGACGGATCAGATCTCTTCTACGGCACACAAGATGACTTTCTTTATCAAGCACGGAAGTCTTATTCAGGCATAAACTTTCAGCGCACCAGCTTTTTTCCGACGGAAGAATTACCAGACGTGTAGACGTGTTCGGGGTAGCATTTGAGCTTGTATAAGCTCTTTAAGCTGGGATCATGGGCTTTGGACTCGTTTGAGCCCATTAAGCTCACACGGAAGGAAGACATATTGGTGTTAATTTTAGATTTCTCACCTAGTAAAGAAAGTCAACTTGTATGTCAATCACAGCGAAACTGTCCTGCTGTTGGGCCTTAAGCGATGACAGACAATAGCCCTCCGGAGAATGTTGCGACGTTACAGCAATTTCGCACGAGTGTGAGAGTTCTTCAGCTTCTTATGGTTCTCCTCCGTGAGAATACGTAAGAATACCCCGCATTTCCAGAAAGAAGAATGCGGAACACCGGAGATTCGATCAGGCCATTACTATATACTACACTTCGCTAGCTGAACGTATTCTCGAATGTTAATTTTCTATTTGATTCTACGACCGATTCACCGTTTGTCCAAATGTCTAAAGACTATCAGAAAATGTTATTACTAGTGTATGAAGAAATTGTACGAAGAACGCGACTGATACAGTTTCAGTTGATTTCAGTCCGCACATCCGTAAATATCGGCAACCCAATCGAAAATTGGCTCTGTACAGTTCTCAGCGCAACGTAAATAACGCGACAAGCCGCTAAACATACGAAACAGACAGGCTTTAAGAAACGACTTAACAAATAAACAGCTCACCTTTGACGAATAGTAACTGCACAATATAGCTGTAAACACAAACACGGTCCAACGGAATTGAAACCTAACGACACCCACTTTCATCTCCGGAGATGGAGGCCAAGCCATTGGCTGTTCCTATTCCAGGAACTCAGCCAATGAGAGGTCGAGGACTCTTTCCGAAACGTGGCCTGTTTTTTAGAAGGTAACCAATGGAAACTCTAGCAGAAATTACGTTAGATAGGTTTATTTCCAGACTTTCTTGTCAGGTTTTACTATGATTGAACTGATTCTGCGATGTTTCTGAGCGAAGGACGGTCTATATGCAAGTTGGCTCGTAGAGATTAAACGCTTGTGGTCCTGGAAAGATTTTGGTCCAAACTTTGTTCCAGGGATGACATTGTAAGGAGGGGATAGTTTGGTTTTTGAAAAATTCTGAGAGACCATTTGGTTAGCTTCATCTTTATGGAACTCGTCCACAAAGGCTACAAGCTTGCGCGGTCGCGATGGCGATCGATCCATCTGGGCTTTTTCAAACTTCTCCGAAATCCGACTTTGTTCTTTAGTTTTTGCCAGGCAGGCCGCACAGTTTCTTTTTGTATGATGCATGTCTTTCCGTGACGGGTTTGGAGTTCGCTGACATTCGTGCAAACCTATGGCCTGGGCGATGTCAGGTCGGATTTCTTTGTCCTCCATAGAAAAGTCCCTTCCTATGCCAGAATCGTTGTCAGTTTCTTCTTCAGGCTCATATTGAGTCTTGGACTCAGCAACCTGCGAATGTACGGAATGTAACTGGTTAACCTGGTGTGGGGAATTACTCGATTCACTTGATGTAATGACACTCATTTCCACTCTTTTCTGCATTGGATATTCAAACAGACAAGAGTTAACTTGGGATCGATTCGGATCCACTCGTCCTTCGTACTGGACTCTTTCAACTCTCTCTGGTTCCTTTTCCTGAGGTGGGTATTCGGTCAAGTAACTTGGAGGACTAACTTGACATTCAAGTTTTGGACTTGGTTGAGGGGTTGGAGGCATCGGTGTGGTGACTATTACTTCTGGTGGATTGTTCATATTGTTGCGAATTCGGTATTCAGGTTGGTTCCTTGGCGCCCTGAACAAGGGCTCGGTAGCGACGACTTGCAATTTCTTTTCTTCTACAACGGGATTCAGGTCATCACGCTGATGGTCCAAAACAGTCGAATGCATCTGCTTATTGGGAGAGGGCCGCCTGAAGGGTTTCATTTCAAACTCTGGACTCAAATCCCACTTTATTGCTAGATCAATCTCGGTAGGGCACACTGGCTCAAATTTTCCCAAAGTCAAAAACTTCTTTATCTCACTTCGGCTAGGTCTTCGCACCCTTCTTTTAGTGGACGCCGTCGGATAGCCGTAATTCTTGTCTTTCTCCGTAACAGCGTATTCAGAAATATCGGGAAGAGGCTCCTCCTCCCGCCAGAAAAGTGTGTAGTCGACATCGTCCCTAGGCAGTGGCCTGTGGTAGTAGTTCTTCCTGGCATTCCGCATGGCTTCTTGCCGAGGAGTTAAAGGAGGTGGCGAGTGATTTCGTTCATCGTCGGTTTCGTAAGCCCCGTCGGAATCACCACGATTTTCTACGCCTTCTTCCTTGTCGTGAGAAGCTTCGACAGGTATTACATTTCGCGAGGTCGCATCGTTCGGCGATTGGTCTCTTGCGTGTCGATGAACAGTCGAGCCTTTGACGACAAGATTTCCTTGCAGAAGTTTGCGGTCATCAGCCTAGAAAGAAATATTAGTACAGCCTGGGACAAGAGCGGGATAAGTCAGTTAACGACGAGGACAAGAAGCTCGTACTAGGATATGGTCGACACACGAAATCGTTCGGATTGCTGGCGCTAGTTTGTTGGCCAGTCAGTAGTTGCGATTTTGCAGATACCATGGTATCTGATACCACGGTCTAAAGTCGTTTTTGCAGTTATCGTGGTATCTGATACCACGGTCAAAAGGCATGTTTGCAGTTATCGTGGTATCTGGCCCGTTAACGTGGTATCAAATATTCAGATACTACGGTCCGACCGTGATAACTGGTCGTAGTATCTGAAAAGTCATCTCACTTTCATCAGATTTTGTCAGATTGGTGAGAAAGAAGTTTAGCACTTAGTGATGTAACTGGATATCTGTTTTTCTTGTGAGGTGACTTCGAAAAGTGCAATGTCGGTAATCGTTAGTAGTCGTTTTTGCAGAGCACCGTGTATCATGAGATACCACGATAACTACAAAAAAGACTAATTGCAGATCCAATTACCGTGGTAACAGATACCACGGTATCAGCAAAAACAAAACTAGTAAGATCTCAAGAACTGTCAAGAACCAGTCAGTTTAGAAAAATACAATAGTTGAGTTTTTGCAGATACCATGGTATCTGATACCACGGTCTAAAGACGTTTTTGCTGTTATCGTGGTATCTGGCCAGTTACTGTGGTCTCTGAAAAAGTCATCTCACTTTCGTCAATTTTTGTCTAATTGGTTGGAAAGAAGTTTGGTAGGCTACTTAGTGATGTAACTGAATATTAGTTTTTCTTTTGGGATGACTTCGAAAAGCACAATTTTGGCAATTGTCGTTTTTGCACAGCAACCGTATATCAGATACCACGATAACTGCAAAAACGACTAATTGCAGATCCAGTTACTGTGGTAACAGATACCATGGTATCTGCAAAAACACAACCAATAATCTACCTTAATCCGGAACACTGATGGTAGCTACAATCTCAAAGCAGTTTTCTAACAAAGTAACTAATACAAAGGGTAAAGCTTTAAACTGTTCCAAACCATATATTCAGGATACCGTTTCGATAAATGGGTAGGTTTTCCAACAGAATGGGAAAGCGCTGTAAAATGAAAGCATTACGCCTTTACCTTCATACTTAGTCACTTCGTTTGCAAACTTGGTTCACCTTTGTTAACATTTGAATAAAAAATCGTGTTTATTTACTGTTTCTGAAGTATCTTATTAGCCTTTTCTTATTACTGAACAGTTCTTAAGAGCCCACCTACCTTCTTGGTCTGTTTCTTTTTCAACAAGCTCTTTCTATCGACGTTGAATATATCCACTGCATCCCAAATCTTCGTAGGATCCCTTCGGATCCCCGGGAGCAGGTGCCCGGAACTGTCTGCGACAGATTTTGTGCTTCCTTTCCTCTCTTGGGGCCTATCCCTGAATGTTTTTGGAATGTTCCAGCTTCCAAGGCGATTGGGCTTATAATTGGGTTCAAACTAGAAAACAGTTTAGACACAAATGAATTGGTAGTAAAACATGTTATCTTGGCTACTGCAGACATAGGCATACTGAAAGAAGCGAAACAAGGATGTACTGAGGGTACCAAGAAGCAGATTACATTAAGAGCTGAAGTGTGTCGGAAGCACTTTTCTTTGGTATTTTTCTCCTTTCCTCAGCGAAACAGTATTAACTCACACTGCATCTATGGTTGCTTATTTTGTACTGATGACGTTAACTTTGAATCTAGAATAGGCTAAATTAGACAAATCTTGATTAGGAAACCCTAGTTGATCGTGTTTTTTTTTCTGTTCTGGAGGGTGATTGGTGGTACTTAATAAACTGAGTATATAGTATATTGGGCCAGGTAGAACGAATCAGTATATTTAAAACAATGATTAAATATTTCCACTTTCGACTGTGCTGTTGCTTTCACGTTTGACGGCGAAAAAGATAATGCGGTTTTTAGAACGTTGTTCTTTAGGCTACATGATACCCTCGAAATGATAAAACATCTGAGAATCTAATGGTAAATTAAATATGATTCACAGTTAGCTTGAGACGAAAGAATACTTAGTACCTTAATAATTAACACCTTAGTATCTTACACACACAAGCAATTATTGCTTCGGTCAGAAGACATTCATAGGACACTGCGACCAGCAAAGAGATTCCTAAAACGGACTGGTGAACCCTGAGCGACCACTCGCTAGTAACCTTCCTGACTAGCAAGCTGCTCATTGAGTGTACACGTCATTGTAGTAGTAGAATGGTTTCTTTGACAAATAGAGTCAAGAACGATAAACTGCACAGCAAAGTACTGCATGCGAGGAATTGCACTACACGACAGAATAAACTGAAAAAGCATGGGTGGGGTGGGGGGGGGGGGCGAACAATATACCAAGAGAAAAGCAGGAATTTTTTTACAGTAGAAAATGCCAAATAAACAAATATCAAACAAGAAAGTATAAGTATATTTTGTTAATCTATTTCAAAATATACCTACCAAGCAACTGATCAGATTTAATTTGATTAAACTACCGAATTTCTTAGTAATAGTACTAAGCTTATTCCAAAGCGAAGACGCCTATAAATTACTAAAAAGAGAACATACTGCAAAGTGAGATTTAATGTAAGCGACTAAGCGCAGCTAAACCCCCGCCAACCAATTACGCGATAAAGCAAGGCCAAGTAAAATTAAACAGTCATACCTGATTAGCGCTGAAATGTAATGACATCCTTAAATTGGATATAAGTCTTAAGCCGACCGCACTCTCCTAGGACCCTCTACACACTCCAACAGCTCCCTAAACGCGATCCCTCTACACGACTGTTACTATCACTATGGCGACTGCAATTATTTGTATCGATAAGTCGCCGTCCAAGGAAGGCCACAAAATTGTAAAAACTTGGAAACATTTTTCACTGATTGGGACCGCTGAACACCCATTAATAAGAATCACCCCTAGGTAATCCGCTAAAATGGAGTGAACAAGACCAAAGTTTCAGTGGGATCTCAAAAATTTAATATTTGATCCAGACAATTTGGTCTTGTGGATACCCGGTCTTTGCCAGACTTTTAAGACTATTAAGACTTTTTTTTACTATTAAGACTTAGAAAAAGGCAACGGCTAATCGTCTGAGAAAGCCAAGTTCGGATACGGATTACTTTGACAAAATTGATCAAAACTCCCTGCCTTGTTACTGCTGCCAAATCTCCCGTTTTGGCCGGATTCCGGGCAAACTACTTAGCCGGCAAAGAATAAAGCTCAAAAACGAATTCAGCATACCTCCTTACCCCTAGATCGAATATCTAATCAACTTCAGATAAGGCTTTCAATTTGCAGGTTTTGGCCGGATTCCGGGCGAACTATATGTCCGACGAGGAAATAATGTTGACATATCCAAAAATTAAGGACAACTGGGAAATTCTTTTATGCAAAAATAGCCTGCCTCTTTGTGTCGATCTGATAAGCTCGAAACATGCGACTGAGAATTCAATTCTTAAGATCCCCCGAACCGCCGATGTCCAATTGGATGTCAACTCAGTTTCTTGATGACCATGAACTAGCCTTACGAAAATTTTCCGGGCGTACTGTCAGCCCCCCCCCCCCCCCTATTTAGCTTTCCTGGGTGAGCGCCCAGTATAGCTAAATTTTTTAGGTTGGGTGCTCTGCGAGCGCCAAGCTTAGTTCAGTGATTTTGACTGAGCGCTCTGCGAGCGTCCAATTCAGCTTATTTATTTTGACTGGGTGCTCTGCGAGCGCCCACTTTAGGTTTTTTCTTTCTTCGAGGGGGGTGGGGGCCCATAGCGACGCCCCTGCCTATAACAAATTTTCCGGTTTCAGCCGGATTCCGGACAAACTATATGTCCGGGTAGAAAATTACTGTCAAACGCGGATTCAGCATGTCTTCTTACCCCTAAATCGAACATGTAATCAACTTCAGGAAAATGATTTTCATATAAGATATTCAGTTTATTTTCTTACCCTAAATCGAACATCTAATCAACTTTAAATAAAATTTTTACTTTTAACAAGCTTTACGATTGTGACCGGATTCCGGGCGAACTATTTGTCCGGCGAGAAAATGATTGTTGTATTCGTGTTCAGCACGCCTTCTCACCCATAAATCGACTATCTCATTAGCTGTTAAAAAACATTTTGTCCGCCCCTTTATTGGAACCCGCACCCCTAAATGTAGGGCTACAGACATCATCTACGAACTCCGCCTGTCCCTTGACCAAAGAATCCTAACACCAAGTTACGTTTCATCAAAATATCTCATTACCTTCGATACTTATCGTTACGGGATGCCAAAAACTTTTGAAAGGGGTATCGGTGCCAGGGGCATTTGACACCTTCCTGATAAGAGGGGGGGGGGGGGGCTTCAGAATTTTACCGTACTTTTTCGCGATTTTACCGGAAATTCTCCGTAGTGAGTCTCTGCAGAAACTCTAGAATACTGTTGTGTTCTGACCTCGATTATGCGTTATAAATGACAGTAAACAAAGTATATGCTCGTTAAAGTTTAACTCAAAAGGCAGCTTACTTTTACATCTAAGATTTAAACACACTGAAATGTTTTGATTTATCTGAGGGCTTTTGTATTTTTATATCCGGGAATCTACTAATATCATTCAGAGTGTGCGCTGCTTGCGCGACAAATCAAAATTCATCCATACGCGGAGAATTTGAATTTAAACAAAGGCATGTATTTCCAGGCCTACATCGGAGAAATTGCGCCTGTAGAAAAGTAGAAAAATGATTTTAGGATATTTCTGATATCTGACATTTTATTTTTCGGCAATGGCTTACATTTCCAGTTCGTAACTATTTCAAGCGTAGAGGGAAAAGCACACAGAGGTACCACATATCCGAAAGAATAGCTTCATTCTATGAAATCGATTATCCCTGGATAACTGATGATTTTATGATCGATACTGATGATTTTATGATCGATACTGATGATTTTATGATCGATTATCCCTGGAGTCACGTAAGTGACCTGGTACTTACACTTGTTTGTTTGTTCAGTGTGTTTTTGTCATATTGTGGGCCATGTAAGCCACAATAAATAAAAATAAAATATATCTTCGAGTATATCTTCAGCTTTTTGTTTGTTTCCGGGCTCTCCAGGCGACTTTCAAGATCATGTCGGAACAAGGCTAACTCGTTTCTGAACTCTTCTCATCTTATTCCTGAAAAGGAGTGGATGGAAGGATGTCGAAACTGAAGTACCCGGTACCGTGGTATTATTTCTGGGACAGTATCTGTAGTTGGAAATGGATTTCTGGTTACTTAACTTTTTAAAGCTACAGAAATTTATCACCCCGTGAACGTTCCGGTACGCCGCATTGTCTGTCTGCACGATATCACTTCGGTAAGTCGTGTGTCGGGGTCATTCCGGTAAGCTGTGAGTCGATACTTTTTCGGTAAGAAGCAAAATTCTGGTAGATTCCGTGGAGCAAATTCCGGTAGATCCCTGGATCCCCTGCTCCAACTTTCAGTAAATTCTTTGAGACAAGTTCCAATAGATTCTGTCATGTTCTGGTAGGGGAGAGGGGGCAGGTTCGTTACGTTTTTGCTTTTTTGCATACCAAGATTGTTACTTTGTAGAATCTTGTTACCTGTAATATTTTCTTTGCAAATCTTATTTTCCTATTAGCTAATTTCGTCCGAACCTGCCCCTAGACTGGGGGCAGGTTCGGACATGGCTGGGGCAGTTCCAGACATCGCTTTTTTTTTTTAACCCAGGAAGGACTTTCAAGAAAGTTGTATACACTTTTTTTTCATTTGCTTTGGTTGCCTCAATTCGGTTTCGTTCATTTGCTTCCGTTTGGCAAAACTGCACAAGTATACCGTCACTTCATCAACATCTGTTATTATCATCCGGATATGCTGTTACCGCTGAGTCTGAATATGACTTTTTTTCTTCCAGAATCGGTCTTAAAGGCTTTTTTTCCGATTTTATCTTCTTTCATTATTTTTTTTTTTTCCATTCAGCTTTGCTGTCCGAACCTGCCTCAAGTGTTTTTGTCCGGACCTGCCCCTGGTGCTGTTTTCACATAAATAAATTTGTAACTCTCATACTTTTGTATCAATCACGGAAATTCTTATTCGACATGGTGAAGCCAATCTTAAACTACCTAAATAAAAATCACCGATGATAATAAGTGGGTTCGGAACTACCAAAATGAGGTGCCAACTCCATCACGTAGAACTCCACTTCGCGCAAAAAAATGACACTAGCACCGTTTCGCACGAGTGTAACTTCGGGATTTTTTTTTACAGAAGAAACGTATAAGTGCAACAGTTCTGAAAAACAATTTCGCGCAATTTGAATTTCAACAGTGAGGTTTGCAGAGCCGATGTCCGGACCTGCCCCTATGACGGACCTGCCCCCCACTCCCCTACATTCCCTGAGCAAAATTCCGTTAGCTTCCCTGAGCATTACTTCGCTAAATTCCCTAAAAATCATCAAGTTCAGGCGAATTTGGCCGGAATTTTTTCCCACAGGCGTTCTGGGGAAGCCTTCCCGTAGGTTGGTTATGGCTTTTTTAAGTGTTGGTAATAATTATAGTTTATGGGAGCAGTTAGGGGTATTATAAAAATAATGACTAACTAAGAAACTTGTTTGGTTTAATCATTTAGTCCAACAGAATATTTATTAGTCATAGTTTGATTTTAAATATCTTCTCCTTGTTGAGGTGGAAGCTGTCGTTGCCACCTTTAAAGGAGAAATGAGCGCTTCTTGGTTAATGAATGTTTTTTAGTCAAGTAGAAGGATAATAAATCAATTAACCAAAACGCTGCTTCAAAACCTAGCACTATTCAGCATAGTAGATGTATTAACTTGCACGGTCGTTTTACACTGCTCATCTCTCTAGTTTGGCTTCCTATTGTAAAGACAGTTCACAAAAGGTAACACCAAGAAAAAATAATCAGATAGAATTTCTGTCTTTAGTCCCATGCAGCGACTATGGAAACCCCGACAAAACTGAGCGGACCTAGAGGTATTTACTCTAGCTTTGAGCTGATGTGGATACCTGTTTACTCATCTACCATCTTCGCCGTTGCTCATCATAGAAACAATAGTGCAGGAGGCGTACTCCGCGCGCTGACCGGCTTCGGAGCGCGACCGTAGAACCAATCAGTTTTGATTTCTACTTTTCCTCACGGCGACTTTACAGCGATTTAGCTATTTTTAGAGGTAACGAGAAACGAAACGTGATGTGGCGCGAAGCTACTAATCTCCGCTCGTTCGTAGCGGACAGGGTATGGGGAAATATTGGACTCCGTATAAGGAGTATTCTCTCCATTCCCGAAGACTCCTAGGGGAATCGACGGGAACGGCGAAACAGAGGGAGTCACTCCACGCGGACTCCGCGTACAGAAACAGTGAGAACACGGGGATCTTTCGAAAATAGATTTTTGTAAAAAAAAAATGTGCAGTTGACGAAATTAGTTAGGTTTTTAGGAAATTAGTCTGGATCCACTTTAATTTTGCTTTTGTTTATTCTAGTTTTTTTTTTTTTTTTTTACATTGCACCAACACCAGCGAAAATTGATTCCTCTCCGAATCTGAAAGGGAGTCCTTTTCGATAGTGATGATAAAGTGGGGACTCGCGTGAATACTGGGAGTGAGTCCCCGGGATAAACAAAAACGCGGGGACTCCTTAAGTGGAGTCCTCGGAGAACGGCGAGAATACGCCCATAGACCAGTGTATTTCAAAAGCCCGAGGGCCATATGCAAAAAAAAAAATAAAAAATAAATAAATATGAATTAAACAATCAGACTCCTTCTCAATTCTAAACATTTGTCTATATACACGGCCCTCGAGTAATAACGGTAGGGTTAGTAGTACTCAAAATTTCGGGAAGTGACAAAATTACACCATCTAGATAAATCTTTCTTAAATCAGAAAGCTTCGGGCATCTACGGAGGAAATGGTTCAAATTTTCTTCCTCCTTCTCACAAAGTGGGCAAGCATACCTCCCATTAGGAACCACACATATCAGTCGTATCAGAGTCATATTACAGAGATAGGAAGCGACAGAGGTTCTGTAGGGATCATTTGTTCTTGGTAACATGGATACGAACGGAACAGCTTGACAAGGTTCGAAACAAGCTACAGTTGTCTCCAACAGTTGTGGTAAACCGAAAATGACTTGACGAAAATTACTGAAACGGTTGCGCGAGTTAAGAGAGGGCCCTAGTCGACAAAATAACGAATCTGTCTTGATATAAGCAACACCAGCAAGACCAATGGCTCACTGTATCCTCCGTGAAGATTTGTCTGCACTCCCAAAACTTTGATAACACATGCTGCACACCTTTATGTTAAACGTTCTCAAAGATGAGCAGAAAGTCTATGTTACCTTTTTTAGTAAAGTATTTTCGCGAGACATAAACCATTAACTGATTATTTCATATTGACAGATAACAGAAGTTCGAGCGTCTCGTGTAGTGTGATCAAACAGTAGGAGGATGAACTCGGATCACGGGATTTTCAAAATTACTCTAATGCCGTGGCACTTCGTTTAAGACAGAAGTATAGAAATATCAGTGCCTAAGATTGAAAAAAAGACAAATGGAAAGAAACCTCAGTTCTGTCTGGTATAACTTTATCTAGTCGTCTCATGTGCTGAGGCGGAACGCGATAGTTGTTTTGTCGCGAGGATAAAAGTTTTCGAAAATTCACTTTTAAAAAAGGCTATACACCAGAATGAAGAATGTCTAGCCGCCGAATGGCTGAAATAATTGTACATATTTATCAAAGAATAGTCCTATTTTGGTGCAATTGTAATATGTTATATATATTATCACGAAGTAAATAAATCTGTTGACTGATTTACTCTAAAACATTGCTCCGAACAAGTGACATTAGTAGGAACAGACCAGAGATTCGACTTCTGAAACTTCTACAACTTACTTTAAGACAAAAAGGTGCAGTGAAAAATTTCGAGAACACAACATCGATAAGAGGATGTTAAATGGTGCTAACAGACGACATAATACAAAACAGAAATCTTGTGCTGTGAGGTGTAATGTAATCATGAGATGTGTAATGGATAATGGCGCTTATACTTTCACGTGATACTGCTTGTAAGGGTTAGAAAAATAAAAGTTTTAATAACAACCACCCGAAAACCAAGAACATGAGAAATGTTTAACCTTGCTTATCCTTATAAGTAACAACTCCTCTTGCAATGAGATCGGGGATTTCTACTGCCATCCATGGTCCAAGCTGAAAGAATATGAAATCATCAATACAAAAGCTTGACTTCTGGGGGAACTACTTGTCCGGTGAGAAAACTAAGTTCAGATCTGGATACAGCGTATAATAGGCTAAGAATAACAATGATAATACAATGTAAACATAAAGGCCCTTGGCCTCAAAACACATGTCTGCTTACACCTAACTGGACTGTCACCCCTCCCCACTCCTAACAAGAGATACGAACTCATATGGCACTTGCTACGAGTAGGTGATGCAAGAAAGTAGATGAGAATGTCACAAAATACCACCTTCAACCCCCCTAGGTTCGGACCTAGAAATAGGATATCTAGTTTAACCTCTAGTCTGAGTATTTCCGGCATTGCGTCGGATCATCTAGGGTATATTACTTTTCTACCTTTTAAGTTTAGATCCACTCGTTTCATTCCTAAAAGTTCCACACTATTTCCGGTACCCCCCCCCCTCCAACTCCCCATGCCACGGCCGAATCTGGTTCGGACACATAAATGAATCATCTAAAGCATCTTCTCTTACCGCCTATCAAGCTTCACTCGAATCTGAGCATATTACCAGCACAGGCATCACAAGCTAAAATCTTTTTTGGGGTGCAAGGTTTTTTCTGACTGGCTGGTCATTTTTACCGATTGTTTTTCAAAAAAAATACTGTTTGTACGAAAAATAGCGGCGATTCGCGCCGATATGGCCAACCACTTTCAGGGGCAGGGGGGTTTCCAAACCCTGCGTGACGAATCTGATTATAAGCCCTAGTGAAAGTCAATGAAATAATGTTGACTCCAAAACAAGCTAGCCCACTGCAGTAAAATCTGTTCCTGTGTCAAACGAGATTGTTTAAGAAACAATCGAAGACATTGCAGGTGATATTGTCATTCAGGTTTCGAATCAAGCTAAAAAAAAGTTTGCGATGCAGCTTGATGAAAGCACGGAGAACATCAAAGCCAAACACAGAAACAGGCTGGCTGTACAAAATTTTGCCATTAATGACATCTAGACAGATTTGACAAAATTTTGACTACAAAGCAGCCTCAAGTGACGATTTTGTGTATATTTCTATACATGTATGCTTTATCATTTATGATAATACATATCGTCTTTTCGCGGTCGAATTTTTGATTAGGGGTACGCAGGTACGGAGAAGGTTGGGAACCACTGATCTAGGGCATATGCTCTCTCTACTTTCCAAGTTTCATTAAAAATCGCTCCACTTGAACGGCCAAACAACAGATTCGGACGCCAAATAACGAATCTGGGACGCATTAACTCGGTCCTGTCCAACTTGCATCCCATTCGTTTGGTTTTTATGCTCGTCAAAAACTTTCCGACCCCCCTCCAACTCCCCCAACCATTGCTGCATGGGGTTCAAAAACATGTTTTGCATATCTAGGTCATCAGTTCTTATCAACCATAAAGTTTCAGTCGAATCAGACCATCTGTTCGCAACCTAAGAAAGTCAGTAATTTCCGGATTCCCATTGCCTTTACTCCCTCAATAACGGTCGGATCCAGGAACGGAAGTTTTCTTAGGGTATCGTGTCGGTTTCTTAGGCCTATTTGGCTGGGTCAGTAATATGCCCGCCAAGTTTTATCGTCCTTGGCACAGTTGGAAGTGTCCTCGCGATCACTGGAATTCTGTGAAACCTCGTCTAACTAAGATCTGTTTCTGTCAAGAACGTCAAGGCTTATGGTTGTTTTTGCTACTAAATTCTATCCCAATCCCTCAACTCTAAGCGTTTCACGAAATTTCCGGTGGCCCCCTCCAACTCCCCCCACAAGTATCGGATCCGATCTGGACTTAACGGATCCGTTCACCCGTTCAAAAGTTAAGCATGCAACTAGATTCCGGATTCCCCATCCCTCCACGCCCCCCACGATGGTCGGATCGGGGTACGACTATTCTCAAGGCAGTCTGTTCGGGTCCCTGATATGCCTACCAAATTTCATCGTCCTAGTACCGAACTCGCAGGATCACCGAATTCCCCCCCCCCCAACTCCCCCCACTGTGTCCGGTTATGTTAACGACGTATCTAGGACATTTGCTTGTTCTTTCCACTAAGTTTCATCCCAATCCATACACTTCCAAGATTTCCGTCCCCCCCCCCTCCAGCTCCCCCTAAAGTCGCCAGATCCGGTCCAGATTTGAAACGGTTCGTCTGAAACACAAGGTCTTTCCAAATATCAAGTTTCATTAAGATCCGATCACCCGTTCAAAAATGATAATACCTCTAGATTCCGGATTCCCCCTTCCTCCCCCCCCACTTTGCTCAGATCGGTGTAGCGACTATTCCGAACCTTGGGGTCCCTGATATGCCTGTCAAGTTTCATCGTCCTAGCTTATGTGGAAGTGCCCGAACTAGCAAAACCTGGACCGCCCGACAGAAATTGCGATCGCTATATGGCACTTGGCCGAAGGGAAGTGCCATAAAAATACGGCTAAAGGGCTCATCTACAAACTTAACCTGTACTTTGAACAAAATAATCATCATACTAACTTTGCAAAATATGTCTCGACGACTTGTAGAGTTATCGTGCTTACAGATGGACAGACAATATTTAGGGAGTCACACACGTTTTGGGATCCCAAAAACTAGTTGAAACGGGTCTAAGTAAGTAAGTAATTTATTTATGACCCGCCATTTCGGAAAGGGGGAGTAAATGAAGAAGTAAACAAAACACATACAAACACAGAAAAAGACACTTAATCACCGTCTGCGGTTTTGTTGGGGGCTTAGGCGTCGAAAAGGGAATAATGTTCCAAATACGATTGGAAAGAAGACAGTCGTCGATGCTGACAGACACAAAGAAGCGACCGCTTAATGGTTTTATCCTACATATATTCCCTTTACAGGAATTTCATAAAGCCACGGTGGCTAAGAATTATCATCATAGGAAACACGACACATATTTTATTTTAAGCTAGGTTTACCCGCAGAAATATTAAAAATGTGGTTCCAACTCCGGGCGAACTGTTTACCATTACGAAGTAGGAAAAAGGTTTTTGAAAAGAATAGGTCTTTGCCAGTGGCCGTGTGTGCTTGCCGATTTTGTGGTGAGGTAGAAGAAAGTTTATGCCATCTGCTGACAGATTGTCGGGGGGTGAAGGAAATTAGAGATACTTTTTTTGGTCGGGTACCCATACTATTTCCTGGTATTATGGAGTCGACGAATCGTCAGGTAATTCAGTCGGTTTGTGAACATTTTAAGTGTATACTGGAAGTTTAGATTGGAGGTAATTTGGTGAATAGTAGAAGGGTAAAAAGAAGTGATCTTATTGTATGTAATATTGAAGGTCAATTTTGTTAGTTAAGTGCGAGAATGAATGCTGTTGCATGGCCCTTTGTTGGCTTTAATAAAATATTATTATACTTATCAACGCAGGTGACGTAAGGTTACGCCACGCCCTAACCGCTTTAATGAATCTTTCATTGAATATGATCCTGGGCGCAAAACACGCTTGCAGCAAATACGTAGGCCTGGCAATTCTGTATTCCTTATGAGTGGTATGAGTACCGCTTTACCAGGACCAGTGAAAATCCGATAAGGCAATTTACAGTAGCCGGGGTCTCGTTGGCATTTACTAAAAGCTAATTGCTCAAACAAGAGGGGAAAATCCACGGAGAAACCAACCAACACACGCACCCCTAAAGGTATAAAGCGCAAACAAAACAAGGCGTAAAGGTGTTTGTTTCCCCAGCAGTGAGGAAACTGTGGTTCTCAATTCAAGACTGAAGAAGATAACGTCAAGGTATGCAAAGTGATTTTTAAGTGACTTTTACGGTTAAAAGCAATAACAACACAAAAGAGCGGAGAAAGTTATGGACGCTCCGCAACGGTTTTCTCTGGAGTGACAACCGCGTTTTTTGTAAACAAGCCCTTCTCCATTCTCCTATATGCGGTTTTTAGTAGAATGCCGTGATGCTATTGTCCGTTTTTTGGCAGAACGGAGAACGAGTTATATCTCATTCTACATTCCGTTCTGCTGGGTGATCAAAGGAATAGGAGCCTCAGTTGTGAATACCGTTCTCATTCCGTTCTGCTAAATTCATAAAGTACTGGGAACAGGTCCTTCAGCAAAATTGCGGAAATGGATAAAAGCACCCTGTTTTTACGAAATTTAACCGAAATTAATGAAGAAGAAAAAGGGGGTCCTGAAATGGATCTTTCCAGGAACTTCCTATTTTCACTGATCCAGGAACAAAAATTTCCTAAACATACAACTGACCCAGGCTCTAACGCGTCTTGAAGACAATCGATCCTCCAACAATGGCTCATTACTTCGGAGGTTAATTATCATGAGTGACCAGATGTGGCAATCCTGAGGAGAAACCGAATTTTTCCGGCTATTTTTCTGTTTTTCCTGGGTAGCTCCGGACCCCCTTGGAAGGACAGCCCCCCCCCCACCCCTAATAACGTCCCTGCCATAAAAGTTGTGTTCACCAAGAGCAGGTGAGAGGAAAAAAAACGGGTGACATCTTCCGCAAATGCTGATTTCTTAAGTTAGTAGCCCCTCAATTTGAAATTGGTGCAATAGGCGTTTTTTGTAACAACCTCAACGGAGAACGAGCTTGAAACCCATTCAACAAAAAACGGGCTTATGGGCAGAACGCAGAAAGGCGTAAGGATTTACAAGAAACGCCGCTACACGTAAGTAAGTGCACACAAATCCGAAACTCGTATCGGAATTCCGTCGTTCCGATTCCGTCATCGGACTCATAACTGTACCTCTGCCGTGAAGTGATGTAAGATTTTTTGTTTTGAATGTTTAAAAATTAAATGAACATGACCTCACCTACTGCGACTGGTCCTTTATAACAATAAAATTAATAATAATAATAAATTAATAATAATAATAATATAGTTAATAATAATAATAAATTTAATAGTAATAAAATTAAATATTCCTTGAGCACATATTCAAATAATGTATACAACGGATACATCAGCTATGATTCTCCTTTAGCGATATTTCGGCCCTTCTTGGCAAGGGTCCTCGTCAGGTTGTCAATCTTCAGGGTCAACGTCGGACAAGGAAACAAACAAAATTATAAATAATAATAAAATTAAAAGAACATTTGTATGTGACACTAGGAAATAGTGAGTTGTCTGTTATCTGTCGAAATTGCGCATCCCTGTGTTATATATTATAAAACTTCTGACAGTTTAATAACAGCACAATTATTTGCTCTCGCAGTGACATTCTAACTAGTTACGCAAATTTGCTCCTGACAGAACGTATTCTAAAATTTTCAGATGGCTTTTCGCTCCATATTTTGGCTGATATGTGTCCTTCTACTGGCGTACGTTGCTACCCTCCCACTCCAGTTCAGCGACGACATACCAGAAGGACTCTGGAATCCTGATGAACAGGTGGTGGAAGTGCAGGAACAGATCAATCCTGTGTTTGAAGACTTTGGCGACCTATTTGATGAAGTAAGAGAGGCTGGCGGCTCTGTTATCTCTGGTATTGCCTCAATTCTGTCGGATATCTTTAACTGAGTTTCAAGTGAGACTGTTAGGATTTGGAAGTGTGCGATTGTACCTGATAGCAATACTGTGTGAAGTTCTGGACTAGGAACAAAGTTGAGACTAAACCAGCAGGGTAGTGGCAATGATGTTGTTCTTTATTTTCAATAAAATGTTCCCTAACGTTTCTTATATTATTATTTATTTTTTTATTATTAACTTTTTAATTCAGCTATCGCCATAAGCTAACGTGAAATAACAAAAAAAAAAAAACACCATGGCACAACATCAATGTATCTCCAGCAGATGCCTCCAACTGATTATTAAAAATGGGGTTTGCTGCCAGGAGAATAAGACAGTTCTCCCACCACCATAACCTTGCAACCGTGTTCCAGTTAGGAAGTTCACCCCTAACTGGAACCGAAAACATAATGCTAGACCGGAGTGACAACGAATTTGACCGAACCCTGACGGGGTTCTTAGCGCTTGCCCACAGTATACGAATGTGAATGCGCTGTGAGGAACCCGGTCGAACTTTTTTTTCGAAGAAGGGGTAATTATAAGAACCTCTGTATTTCGACCCCTGCGCGAAACAAGTCCGCAATCCTGTTCCGTAAATACTGCGTGGATGCTTACACTTGATACCGTCTGTTTCATAGCGACATAGCACTAGCGTATCGAGCCCTGCAGAAGCAAGAATGAATATGGTTCGGGTACAGTGATGGAGCTCAATCGCGTCGGGAAATTCATGGTCGGTGCAGGAATGCATTGTAAAAAGGGAGACGGATGTCCTGCTACACAGTAATATTATATGTCATTGGTGGCGTTTTTCTACAGCCAGGAACCTTGCGCAAGTTAAACTAGACTTCTATGACAAAGCACTAAATAGTACAGAAAGCCAAGGGTACTAATCGGGTAAGTCCGGGAGTAACTTAAGACGTATTCTAGCCGTTCCCCGAGGACTCCACTTGAGGAGTCCACGCGTTATTGTTTGTCCCGGGGACTCACTCCCCGCATCCAGGGACGGGGAATGCTCCGATTATCATCACCATCATAAAAAAGGATTCCCTTTCAGATTCGGAGAGAATCAATTTCTGCTGGTATTGATGCAATGTTAAATTAATAATAAAAAACAATCAGAATAAACAAAACCAAAAATAAAGTGTATCCAGACTAATTTCGTCAACTGTATATTTTTTTTCGAACAAAATCCATTTTAGAAGCATTCCCTGTGTTCCGTAACCGGAGTCAGCGTGGAGTGACTCCCTCTATTCTCGCCGTTCCCTTTAATTCCCCGAAGAGTCCTCAGGGTACGGCGAGAATACGCCTTTAGCCCAAATCCCCTCTATCTGATCAGATGGGACGGAGCTGAACGAAAAGCAAAGGAAGATTAGGTGCAAGCACGCATTAATCGTTCACCTCAGTTCAGTCACGCTACCTAAATTGGATATTATCGACTACCGATTTGGGGACATGGAATGTTGAGACAAACGAGACCACTGCTTACAGAAAAGCTGAGGATCTAAGCAAACACCTCCTTTGACTCCGTTCATATAGTGGCTAGGTTCACTGCCCACTCGTCGGGCCCCCCCACTCGTCACGCCCCCCCCCCCCAAAGCCGTCGGCCAGTCAGTGAAAAATAATGAGTCAGCGTGAAAACAGTTGATTTTTTTTCATGAAAACAGTAGGTTTTTCTGAAAATTGGTCGATTTTTCATCAAAATAGTCGATTTTTCGGAAAATCAGTGGATTTTTCGGAAAATCGGTCGATTTTTTTCAAAAATGTCATTTTTACTGTTGAAAACAGTCGTTTTTTCTGCAGAAAAATTCGGTAAAAATTACCAGCCAGTCGGTAAATGCCTCGTCCCCCCCCCCAAACGTTTTGTCTAGTAACGCCTCTGAGGGAGGTTGTATCTTTTGCTTTGCTGTGTTCGGAGTATGGAGTTATCTGGAGCCAGCGTTGGTGCACGACTGACTGAGTTTCAGTAGAGAAATTCTGTATAGCTAGTGGTGCTAGTGTCGCTGTTCTTTCAATGTGTGTCACTTTCTTCAAGTCTTGGCGCTACTCTCTAGTGTTATTTTGCTCTGGGATCAAGTGCTAGCGGACTTGAATTCCTGCCCAGATTTTTTAGCAAATTCGAAACGGAAAAGTTCTGATTTTTTCCACTTGACGATTTAAGTACAGAAAATCCGGAGGGAAATTCTGATCGTGTGTTTTCACTATAATCCCGGAAATTCTTTTTTTGCCATTCATCTCCGGAACACGGCCAGAGGGGACGTGTCAACTTTAGTATAACCTCCGAAGAGGCAAACTGTGTAAGCTAAAGGCGAATGTGCACGATGAGCTCCGTTTTTTGCTCACTGAGACAAAATATCAAGCATAATAGATGGCAATTTACACAAGAGACTTGTACCGTGACCAATAAACAAGAAACAGTTTTTTCGAATATAATTTAGAAGTCTGGGACTCCATTGTCGGAACCACGTAGACATACCAGGACCCACAAGGCGGGTTCACATGGTGAAAATCAAATATAGATTTTGTAATGAGGAAGACGCCCTTGAGATGGAAACGTTTTATAAGTAGTGAACTGAAAGACAAAAATGCTCCTCAGCCGGGATTTGAACCCAGGACCCTCTGCTGACAAGGCAGGCGCTCTACCATTTGAGCGACCGGGGAGCTTGTGAACTGAGTTCGCAAACCACTACAATAGTCTGGTAGAAGCCGGCCAAAGGAACAAGTCCCTTGTGTAAAGTGCCATCTATGTATTATTATTAATTTCCGTGACATGGGGATGTGAACTGGTTAGATGGATTTGCCTTCGGGCAGGATCACTGTTCCTATGGCCGTCTTCAACCAGACTATTATAGTGGTTTGCGAACTCTGTTCACAAGCCCCTCGGTAGCCCAAATGGTACAGCACCTGCATTGTAAGCAGAGGGTCCTGGGTTCAAATCCCGGCTGAGGAGCAGTTTTGTCTTCAGTTCACTACTTACATAATAGTTGCACCTTTTACTTTATTCTATAGTACTTCGCTGTACACAAGAAGCGGGTCATATATAAATAAAATGATTAGGAACTTACCCCAAGAGCCATGGCATGAGCTATGCCAAACCGTGGCACATTTCTTGCCCACAAAGGTTTAAAATGATCAGTCAAGCAAATCTTCCCACCCCTGTACATCTTGGCAGTTTTCCCGTCAAGCTCTGGAATAGCTATTTCGGGGGCAGTTGTTGGGTACGTCACTGGAATCTAAAACATAAGGAAATGAGTACTAAAGTTTCTCCGGATAAGGATGCAGTATTTGCTACTGGGATTAATCTTATCTCTATTGGATATAATTGATCCGAATTAAGGATAATCTTAACTCAATAAAGACAAAACTAGTCCCGGTACTAATACTGCAAGATTTTTTGTACAGTGTATAGTAGTAGTTGCAGCACTAATGTATTCTTTTTTTAATTGATTAACAATTCAAAGTGTGGCTCTAGAGCCAACTAGGACTTTGACAGGCGTACCATCAACTATTCTTCCATCGCATTGTTTTGACTGATTTTTGCGTGCACCACGACCTGCTAGCTAGAAAGAAAGCCGAGGCCTAAGAGGACCTCAACAATTTTCCAAACTAAAATGCGTCTCAGCCTACAAGTTCGGGCCTAAGGAATATAATACTATAAGAGTGTTCCACCCTACTTACCGTAGTTACTACGCATGACGTCACGAATTCTGGCTTTTTGCCGTCAAGGCTGGAACGATTTTTCTATTTTCCAGAAGAATATCATGCCCCGGGCGAATACGAACAATCACGTTACAGAGATGCGTAGTTACCACGCTTACTACGCTCCCGAGCATGGTAAGCAAATAGCTAGTATTTCGAGAAGGTTGGAACGGTCAGCGTAGTAACTTTTCACGGGGTTGGAACGAAAATAGTGACTAATGGTTACTATTGTTAGAAGGGTGGAACACGGGCGTGACTGCTCAAGAAAACTGGCCGGGCAATATGTTTCGATTCTGAAAATGAAAGAGAAGAAGCTCATTGACAGGGGCGTCACGTCTGGGGGGGGGGACCCCCCCCCCCCCCAATGTTGTCGGCCAGTCGGTAAGAATAACCGAGTCGGCGCGAAGCGCCGGGATTTTTCGTCAAATAGTTGATTTTTTTCATGAAAACAGTAGTCGGTAAAAATTACCAACCAAACGGTAAATGGCTTGTACCCCCCCCCCCCAAACATCTTGGCTAGTAACGCCTCTGCTCATTGATCATTCACTGACAGAGCGACAATAAAACCAACCATAATCTAAGCCCAAGAAGGGGATGTTGAGCTGATAACTATTAGTAGAAGGTTCGAACGAAGAAATCCTAGAAATGATACAAAAATCAATAATGAGTCTAATATATACGACATAATAAATATAATATGGTACTAATAGATATTACGCTAATGTATGCGAACAGGTACTTAAATACTATTTACAAACACTTACTAGAGGTGCGTTAACTAGTTTTACATTACTTTTGAAATCACTCTCACCTAAAAAAGGCAATCCAACTTGGTCTAATCTAATGTTTACTCTTAAAACTCCTGGTTCCGACAAACATTAATTATGGCTTTTTTGCAATTAAGAAACTTCCTCAACCATGTCCAGCTTAAAACTGTTATCGGAAACTTGGTTTGTTAGTACGGGAGAGAATGAAGGAATACTACTTACATCAAACTCGATGTCAAATTCATATTTCAACAAGTCTTGAATGTACCAGCATTTTCCGAACCATCGTGTACCATCTTTGTTTGACTCGAGCCTAAACCAGTCATTATCCGCAGCTTTGTTGTTTTCGACATACTGTAAATAAAAGCTAGATGTTAATCCATAGCATCATTATATGATAAAAAATGTAAAGTAAACTAACAAGAGCTGTAAGCTCATATGAAACTTGGAAGGGTAGGTGGCATGTATATCAGCTAAGGTTCACGCTGTGATAAGAGTGTCGCAAGATTTCCAAGACCCCCACCGCCACCACACGTACACCCTTTACAATCAATCAATCAATCAAGTTTAATCCGAATAGCTAAAAGCTAGAAAAGGAATACAAATTTACAAAATACACAGACACACAAGAAACAAATTAACTAATACACTTACAAGAAATTACCAGAAATAAATGATGGAATGAAACTACGTAAAAATTGTAGAAGAATTGGGGAAAACTTATTGCCAGTATTTCTCTCGGACCGTCGCACGGAAGACGGGAGGGGAGGGGGGAATAGATGGGTCATCTGGGGACAATACGTTACTCCAAATTTGTTTGAAAGAGTATTCAAACAAACTGCCCCCAAAACCGCCGAGTCCTATTTCGGCCTGATCAGGGCATGTGAGCTTACAGAGACTATCCTCTTAGACTTTCTTAGAGAATCCTCGATCCTCCTAGAGAAACATCGGGGAATCTAACCTTATAAAAACTATCTCGACTTGCACAAAAATATTTCTGCACTGTTCGGGTAAAAAGTCTATTTCAAGGGGGCTAGGAATTCTATTTCTAAGCAAAACCCTTATGGCAAAAATGATCATGGGCCCTAGGGGATCAGAGCAATTTATCGTTTGGTCAAAAGTATTTTTTTTGTACTTTGCTGTTACGATGCGCACTTTAAGGGGGCTAGAAATTCATCTATAAGCAAAACTCTTGAGGCACAAATGATCACGGGCCATGGGGAATCCTGGAAATGTATCGTGTTGGCAAAAGTACTGCTGCACTGTCCGGTCATGATGCGCACTTCGAGGGAGCTAGAAATTTATTTGGATGGACAATTCCTGAGGTACAAATTATAATGGGCTCTCAGGAAACACGAAAATGTGTCGTGCCCCAGTCCGGACCTGAAAGGTGGCCTCTGGGATATGAGCTCTTGTCAATTATCAAGTTCCATTCAGATCGGATAATTGGTTAGAAAGTTACGCGTGTCACAAGATCAGTACCGAATATGGCCCTTTGCAAGTGCCACAAAAACAAGTAGGCTAATGCTCTTTCTGTCAATCCTGCCTTCAACTGCCATCTGAAGACAACTGGATAGGTCAAGTTCCATTTAGTACCTCATTACCTTTATAAGTGCAAGATATTCTTCTTTTAGTCTAGAAGGCCAAAACTCAGAATCTCTTGGTCCAGCCTTGGTCTTCAACAAGGGAATGCGGCTGAGAGCAGATTTCGTAGCATCATCAACCATTTCAATCGAACTCTGCAAGTAATGCCAAATTCAAAACTAGGCTCCTAGCCAAACTATTTTGAGGGGGGGGGGGGGGGGGGTATTTGCCAACTGACTGGTCCTGGAGGGGGGGGGGGGCAGCAGCATCATACCCAGTTATTACCTAAGCAAAATGTTCACGTTTGGTGAGAGACCTTCTTTAGATCAACTTCTCACAATTGTCTGTCACATTTTTGTCAAATCACTTAGTTTCTTACAGATCTTACGATTTTTCATTGCTTTAAAAATTACCTAAATCACAGCTTGGAGTGAAATAAGGACTTCTGATCCTGTTGAATCACTCCTTGTGATGACTGTTGCATTTGTGGTTGGTTACAATCTAGTGGAAGATTCTGGTGCAACCCAGTCAAATCTCCACGGTTTGTCACTCCACTCAGCATCCAAACGGCATTTGAATGCATCTGTTAATTCAGCAGCAACAGTGTCCTTCTTGAGGTTGTTCCAGAGGTTCACGATCTGGTTCGAGAAGAAGTTGCATCTTGCTCCAGTCCTTGTGTGAATTTTGCCGATTCGTTTTGGGTGTCCTCATGTTATGTGGTAGGGGTCAATCTCCAGTAGCTCCTTTTCTTGATGTGTTGAGAGGAGTTTGTGTGCCTGGATGATTTCCCATGTTTCCACCTGTAGACTAAGGAGGGGAAGTTCAGTTCCCTCAGCTGTTCATTGTAGGGTTTGTTTTCCATACTGGTGAACAGCTTAGTGGCCCTTTGTTGGATTCGTCCAAGAACTGCCTTGTCCTTTTTGAATCGGGGGGTGGCCAGCATGGTCTCCACCTCCAATCTGGGTCTTAGTAATCCTTTGTAGAGCTTGGTGATTACATCTTTACTTCTGCTGGTAATGCTGTGTTTGATGATGCCTAGGGCTCTGCTAGCATTGGCTGAGATGTTCTGTGAGTGGGAGCTGAATTTCAACTGGGAGTCAACAATAACGCCAAGATCTCTCTCCTCCTGAACATGCTCCAGTGTGTGGTGACTCCCAGGGTTTTGGGTCATGAGGTACTGTTGCTTGGGGTTGTTGTGTCCGTAGTGTATGACCTTGCATTTTCAGTGTTGAATTCCAGCAACCATCTTTACACCCAGGAGCACACCTGGTTGAGATCAGTTTGGAGGGACTGGAGGGCAGAAGAGGTGTTGGCAGCACATATCACGTTTCAAATTATCCGCATACACAGTGGTTTTGTTGCTGGTGACAAGACTAGCTCATTTATGTAGATGTTGAACAGGGTAGGGCCCAGGACACTGCCCTGGGGGCCCAACTGGTGACTTTGACTTCATCAGAGTGCTTGACTGTTTGGTCGAGTGGTCACTTTCACTTGTTGCATTCTGTCCTCAGAAAATCCTCAATCCAACTGATCACTTGTGGACTAAAAGATAGGGTATGTAGCCTATGAATGAGGTATATGTGCATAGGTAGCTGCCCCCGCTTGAGCTCTGCTTGAGGGGTCAAATGATGACTCTGAGTTAAGCCCTTTTTGGCTCACTGTAGCCTACTTGCTGGTTTAGATGTTACAGCATTCTGATTAAATTGAATATGCCTATGGAGACAGGCTTAGCGTTATCAGTGAACAGAAAATTCAAGCCCCAAGCCCCGCCGCCAAGCACTTCTCACCTTCTTCACTATGTTCAATTAGAATACCGGAACAGCAGAACAGACCAGCCTGGCCAAACCGGACATCAAAAACAGCAGAGATGTGCGAAACGAAATCACAGAGCCAATTTTAGCACAAAGCAATTCTTACGAGGAAAGTCACCAAATTCAGGTGTATTGCTAGAATATTGACACTGTAGAATAGATCAACTTTTCCAACTTTGAGCATGTAAAATCCAAGACCTTACCAAGAAGGGCCAAAACATAGCTTGAACAAAAATCAGCTAAGGTGTCGATTAGATTTTTGAGTACTACACAGAAAAAAGGATGCAGCTAATGAGGTGTTTGTGTTAGACTGCTTACCTTAGGCCTATGAGTAGTGAGATTGACAACAGTTTCGTTGAGCTGTTGGTTGTGTTGTTTAATGGAGCTTCCGGAATTTCTTCTGACTGGACGGGAAAGGGAATGAATAAGATTTGTTATTCTTTCTATCTACCAAATAAAAGCTAATCAGTGTTGCCGCCAATCAAACTGAAGTTACTAAATTTAGATTTTGTAAATTGATACGACCATTTCTTATATTTTCCAACTAGAGGTGTCACCTACAATTTGATGGAAACTTAACGCAAAGTTGTTGCGAGTCGCAAGGTGGTCGAAACTCAGCTGAAAGAATTGAAATTCAAATCGTCGTCATAATCATAAAATAATATGCTACAGTGCTACTGTCAAATTGTGCATGACGGCTGACGGGTCTTCCTGGCTTAAATTCTTTCAAACTCAAATCAAATTGTCAGGGATCCTTGCTCGTAGTTGCACGGGGATCACTCAGTTAATTCAGCAGACTACACTTGATGCCCGAGAACAGTTGCAGGGACGAAATACTCGCCAGAAGGACCTTATCCCCGCTTCTGAACTTCTGAGCCTTGCTTTTGATAATCAAGAAACATCAGCAAATGTCTTCTTCTGAGTCCTTGTCCCTGCACTTGAACGAACAATGGAATCTGTAGAATGAAATGTAAAAAGAATAGCGGATCCTAATGTTGTTACTTTTTTTTAACTAACTTCATGAAAGATGACACAATATACGGCTTGGGTTATTCTTTTTAATGGATATTGTGATTTTTCAATCTTTTTAAATCGCAACTGAATAGCAAATAAATTTACCACACTTTCGAAACTTATTTACTGGATCGGATTTTTTTCGATCGATTCGTTGCGTTCGATCTGCGTTCGATCACAATTTTCTAGATCTAGTAAAATCTTCTGGCGGCAGCAACGCTGCTAGTAAAACTCATCATTCTATCTGAATAGAATTTAAAAATAACCCTGCACATGAATCTTGTTTATCTCGTCTCCAGACAATCTCCAGACCAAGAAACCTTGAACGCTTCATTTCTTTTTAAGCTTCGCGGTGCTGTTTGCTGATGCAAATTAATTTTTGCAAAGCAGTTTACACAAACTCTTGACTCCATGACATCTGCAGAGCTGCTAACTAAATAGTAAATTGTACTTATTAACCAGTGCAGAACCAGTGTCCAGATTCTGGTCCAGAACAGAAGAACACACTTGTTTGGTTTCTTAAAGGGTTTTATTGAAACCGTCTCATCATGCCCAAGCGGAAGGTGGTTAGTAAGAGCAAAGTCACAACATCAGGAGATGAGCTTTCAACTCCTGATATTAGCACCATTACAGCTGAAAAAGTCCCAAATAGTCGAAAGACCCTGGAGAAGAAGGTTGCTGAAGAAACCGAAAAAAGTCTAGTAGGTAGCACAAGTTCAGGATCCAGGAAAAGGAAAGTGGAAGTTGTCTCAGAAGCAGGAGGTGTCTCGAAGCCCGCTAAATCAAGACAGCCTAGAAAAAAGAAAGATGATGGAGAACTCACAGTAGCAATAGAGAAGAAAGCAGACATGCTTAAAAAATCTTCTTCAGAGTACTTATCTGTTGATTTTACTTGCTCAAAGAAAGCTGCTAACGGATGTGACTGGAACTTGAAAATTGCCTGTTGGAATATTGGTGGTTTGAGAGCATGGCAGAAGGTTAGTCATTTTCTATAGGCTAATTAGTTTTTCCTAAAGGCCTGAACTAGCTTCATTTTTTTTTCCTGGAGAAGCTTAGATCATCACCAGTGGTCTTTAGTTTTTCTTGTAAGGTGTTTTTGGGTTCATCAGTGACTGCCTCTTACTGTATAACACGTTTTGATCCCACCAGTAGCATACAAAATTATGAGAAGGTATTATGTGTGGGAGTCTAGTTTCTGGTAGTATGCGCTTAGTCTTTCAGAAGGAGACAATCATTTTGAAGGTCAGTAACTAAATCACATATATTTCATACCTACTTACATTAGAGTTGGATTAAGAAACACTTGTCACTGTGCTCAACTTGAACTGGTGTCCCAACTGGGGATTCTGTTCTTTTATCCAGTCTCCAGCTTTGCTGAATTTGTTTTCATGCAATAGGGTTGCCTTTCCTTTCTTCTTTAGTGAATGACTGTCTAGCTTGTAAGGCTGATAACTTGGTAACCGGCGGGCTCAGTTTGTTTTGGGTCCTATTTTCTCAACTGGAGTAAAGGTATGTTCATCTTCAGTCAAGAGAAAAGCGTGGTCATTAGAGCTAGTTGGAATATAGAGATTTAAGAATAGTGAAGTAAATGACAAAACTGCTCCTCAGCCTGGATTTGAACCAAGAACCTCCTGCTTACAAGGCAGCAGCTCTACCAATTTAGCAACTGAGGGCTTTTGAACATAGTTTGCAAACCACTGCAATAGTAAGATGAAATTAAAAAGAATTGTTTCTGGTCTATATGTCATGGTACAAACCCCTTTTATAAAGTACTATCTATGTATTATATATATAGAAAGAGTTGAGGAGAGAGCTTGTTTAGTAAGTTTCTGTTAAACAAATTTTTTTTATCCCAACAGTATCCTCACAAAACAGAAAATACTAGGAGTATGATGAACATTCCTACAGTGTATGAAGAGAAAGGAGAGTAATGGAGAGAAAAGCATTTAGGCCTATGTCATGTAAGGCCAACTGCCCAAAGCACTTTTTTTATAGTAGCGAAACTTGAATGTTTGTCTTTGCAAGATTTCCAGGTTTTGTCAGGTAAGCTGAGACTGGGTCTAAAACAGGGTCTAATTAGTGTAGACCTAATTTGTAGTTTTCTTCTGAATATCTAGACTTTCGATAGCCTGTGAAAAGATAAATGAACACTTAAATGAATAGTGAGAAGTTTTGACAATTAATTCAGATCTTAATGCCCATTTTACATTTCAGAAAGGAGGCATGGAGTACATTGAGCATGAAAAGCCAGATATCCTATGCATCCAAGAGGTGAAAATATCAGAGGATAAATTAGAGTCTTCACTTCGTAACATTCTTGGATACACATCCTACTGGTGCTTAGGTAGGGTGAAAGCCAATGACGTTGGACAAATTCCTTTCCCCTTGGCTACAAGAAATAGAGGCCCATTTCCAGGAAAAAGGAATGAAAAATTGAAAACCAGAAAAGTTTGGTTTACTTGTCTCACACAAACACCCTACTATTTGATTGTGCAGCTTCTTTCACGCAGCTAACTAAACCTTGAGTTGCAGAACGCGAGAATTAGATCTTAAGACTAGCATAGCCTTTTTGACAGTTTCTGTGGTTCACGGAATAGGCTACCGCTGAAACGAAAACCTTGTAGCGAATCATTTATTCACTTAAGCAAGCATGAAACCCGATGAAAATGCATCACGTCGTTGCTCCAATATTGCCGAATAAGCGCTTTCTCATGTGTTTCAAAGACATTTCAAAATAGCCCAATGGGAGACCGTACATTTATTTCTTAGCCATTATTTAATATATTCGTGGTAGCTTTATGTTACTTCAATATATTTAACAGTTGCGTCATATTGTCTCACAAAATATAATGGCTGCTCATGTCCACCAAGTACCCTAGGTCACTGGGAATCTTCTGAACTTATTCTGCAGCCAGGGATATAGCATACGTCAGCATCTTTGGTTTTCTGGCACCCATTCTTTTACCAAATGAAAAACCACATCCTCGATGAAATTCTAATCTTGCTATCTTGCTGTCATTTTTGTCTGCTCGGGACGTCGTCCATGTCTCAGTGTCACTATAAGAGGCTTATTGGGAAAAGAAAAATCCCTCAAACGAGTCAAAATAATTCAGTGTGTTCGAATACAAGATACCGCACTCAAATAAGTTGGCTTTTCATTTAAACTTTAACAAGATATTTAGCCGGCATATGTCCGGTTCTGAGAGGTTTATCATGAATATTCCTTCAGCACAAGCTGACTGCGAATCATATTTGACAGTGCAAAATGGATACGTGGCAGAACGAACTTATGCAAGAGCTTTTGGACTTGTTGTTTTTCCACAAGATCTTTTTCCAACTTGAGCAGCTTTAAGCTGAAGAGAACCCTTGCCAAGAAGAGAAGAAATATAGCTATAATAAAATTCAGCTGACTTTTGCATCATCAAATATGATGTTATCATATTTATAACGTCGTCTACTTTAGGTTGTATATAACAACTTTCTAGACTTTCGTCGTCCTTACTTGTCCAGTACCGTCTCTCACTTGCAGCCCTGATTATCTCTTTCTTATTTTATAGGTGAAACTGATGGCTATGCTGGAGTGGGGATCTACTCAAAAACAGAACCATTGTCGGTGAAAAATGGTATTGGCGACTCTGACCATGACAAAGAAGGCAGAGTGATCACTGCTGAGTATGAGAAATTTTACCTCGTGAATGCCTGTAAGTAAGATTACCCCCCCCCCCCCCTCCCCCATGATCCACCAAAAAATAAAACTGCACACCAGCAGTTGGTTTTGGAGCATATGATTTTCATGTTTGACCAAGTTGCTTCACGGGATAATTAACCTTCCTGTGCTGTCCAGACAAAATATCCTAGGCATCAAACCTGGCAGTTCCTCGAGGAAGATAGTTATAAGGCATATTATTTTAAATTAATTCGTAATTGCAGACTGTAAATTGTATATATATTTTTATTGACGACCAAACGAATATTCGGCTTGTCCGCTTCACGTTTTAGAAATAAATTGAACTGAGCTGAATTGAATTTACAAGTTTGTTGAAATCCTAAAACAAGGTTACCTTAATTCAAGCGAATAAGGTCCATGGTGGATCTGAGCCTCGTTTTTGTTGCAATAGCGCTGCCGCATCGCTGCTGCAGCTCTTCTTTGCTTTTGCATAATATGCGTTTTTGGATTCACTTTCTTCTTGGTTGAAGCGGCAGCGCTGCAGCATCTTGCAGGGAAGCACGGACTTGGTCAGGGAGCAAGTCCGTGATTCTCGAGAAGCTCTGCCGTCTTCCTCGGAAGCGCTGCAGTGCAGAAACGGATGTAGAAAGAATCAGCCCGGAATCGCCCGAGAAGTGGACCTGCAGCATGCAACAAAAACGAGGCTCTGGTTGGATGGTCTTCTGTTATCTCCATACAGTAAAACGGATTTTCCTTGGTTTTCGTACTTTGGTTTAGTTTAATACTCTTTATTATGTGTTACATGCTAAACTACATGAACACACCTTTTGTAACCCTCTTAACATCCTTTATACATTTAGCTGATACTTCTGATTGTAGGAAAGCCCGGATGGGCCTGTGCGGGCTTAGTGAAGGGCTTAGACGGCGTTTTTTTCATGTTTGATAACCACGTATCCCCATCCAAGGTCGAAACCCCTCAGTTTCTTTTCCTTCCTCTTGTAATTTTTTCCCCGCTGGTTAAGTATGTCTGGTCCAGTAACCGAGGTATAATTGGGGGGGGGGGGGGCTAATTTGCTCCTGTGAACCTCTTACAAACAATTGAGCGGATTGACAATGCTCTGGCGTGGGAACGTCATATTAAACATTCCGAGACTAAGCTGGCCGGTGATGATGATAGTTATTGACAAAGAAAGTGATAAAGTAGAATCGTAGTACTGTGTAGGTACTCTTGTAGGTACTGTGGAAGTAAGCGTGGGCTCTTTCTATGTTAGCAGACGTTCATTTATGTAAATATTCTTCTTCAAACAATGTTTTCAACGGATACGTCAGCTACGATTCTTCATTTATAGTGGTATTTGAAGATAATTTACTTTGGTAAGATATTTATAGTCGATAGAAGCTTCAGTTATTTATTACGGGTTTGTTTCCTTCCCCGAAGTTGAACCAGAAGATTGACAGCCTGACGAGGACCCTTGCCAAGAAGGGCCGAAATATGGCTGAAGAAGAATCGTAGCTGACGTATCCGTTGAAAACATTGTTTGAATAAATGTTCATCTATGTTGCAGATGTTCCAAATGCCGGAAGAGGTCTCAAGACTCTAGGTGAAAGGATGAAGTGGGATCCTGTTTTTCGGAACTACCTGAAGTCTTTAGATGGGAAAAAGCCGGTCATTCTATGTGGAGACTTGAATGTGGCTCATACTGAGATAGGTCAGTTAATTTACCATATAGTAGCCTAAGTCTTATCTTTCCTCAGTAATGTTCGAGGGGGTTTTGTTGCGAACTCCCAGCTCCAGTAAACCAGCCAATCCAGTATTGATGGAAACTTAGGCTCGCTGGCGGCCAATGGAAGAGATATGCTGCTTGTTTCGAATCACCTAGTGATTCGAATTGTATATAAGTTTATTATTTATGACAAAATTATGACAAAGGTGTTGATGTTATTATATTTTATGACGAAAAATCCAATATTCGGCTTGCCCGTGAAGGAATTTTGAAAAGAAATTAAAATTGAAATTGAAATAGACGACCAACGTACTATTTGGCGTGAGGCTTATAAATCGACTCAAATTCCATTCTTTTGTTTTTGGGATTTCGGTCCACCCCCTAAACTATCCCACTGCTTTGACTCAAATATAAAATGTTCCCGATAGACTTCGCCGTTTGACAATCGTAAATCATTTTGGATCTAGCCAATCAAGTGTCAATCCTCAGAGCCGTCCTAAACATTTAATGAAAGGAGAATTAGGTTTGCTGTCTCTTAGAACGCGTAGGCTAGTGCAAGTAGTTAGATTTTGGTTAAAAAGAGTAATTCTGCAAGAAGATAGGCTGCTGAAAGTGGCATACTTAGAGTCCCTCGGATCAAAAAAGAAGCGTTCTTGGCCTTGGCAAGTGAAAAAGCTGTTGGACGAAGCTGGACTGTCGTATGCTTGGAATGATGGACATGGTGATGCCGAAGATTTGGAAAATTTGATTGGAAAATTTACTTCAGTACTTCAGGACCAAGAAACTCAGTTATGGAATGAGGCTATTCGGAATTCGGAGACGCTCACTGATTATCCGAAGTTTAAGAATTTGTTTGGATTAGAGTTTTATTTTAAGCTAGGTCTACCCGCAGAAATGTTAAAGATGTGGTTCAAACTCCGGGCGAACTGTCTCCCATTACGAAGTAGGAAAAAGGTTTTTCAAAGAAATAGGTCTTTGCCAGTGGCTGAGTGTGCTTGCCGATTTTGTGGTGAGGTAGAAGAGAGTTTATGCCATCTGCTGACAGATTGTCCGGGGGTGAAGGAAATTAGAGATGTTTTTTTTGGTGGGGTGCCCATACTATTCCCTGGTATTATGAAGTCGACAAATCGTCAGGTAATTCGGTCGGTATGTAAATATTTTAAGTGTATACTGGAAGTTTAGATCGGAGGTAATTTGGCAATGCTGGAAGGGTAAAAAGAAGTGATTTTATTGTATGTAACTTTGAAGTTCAATTTTGTTATTTAAGTGCGATAATGAATACTGCTGGATGGCCCTTTGTTGGCTTTAATAAATTATTATCCCAAGTGTGTGAGAGAACACAACACATGACAGATTTGTGATGCTCTTTCACGAGTGACTGTAGCTTCAGTGTCCACATTAATTCGACCGTCCACAAGGCTAATGCGAGCCTTCAGACACTTACCAAAATGAGACGTTTTGGGTGTGACATTGAAAGTCTTCTCCGTGCTTACCTGTGCTATATTCGCCCGTAAGATAAGTCCGTCAAGATAAAAGCAAGAAGGATCATACTCCGAAATCGCGACATACCCTACGAACAGGCCCTTGAGAAACTGAATTTATCACCGCTTAAAGGACACCTAAATGAAGAGTACCAAGTATCATCCCTATCTGTATTACTTCCGTTAACATTGCCTGCAGAAAACCCAATCCAAATACGAAATAGTGTTTCCAAGCTATGATTTTTGCTCCATTTTGCATCTGTCCTTATTTCAATACCGAACGTTTAAGAAATTAACAAATGTCTCCAATCAACCATTCTTTCTGGAATATTTTTTACCCAGTTAAGCCCAAACGTATATCTAGAAGAAATTCCAATACGATCCGGCCAGTGCTGTACGAGATTTGAATGAATTCCGCTTTTTGTCTTGGAGTCTGCATGTGCAAACCTCCAGAAACGAACATCCCTATTTTGAAAACGTCACGTTCAGGAGAAGAATGCTCTCCGTGGCCATGTTTGTAAATGCATTCTCCATGGTGTGTTCAAGTATGGTTTCATTGTTCAGGTATCCTTTAAAGTCCGGCTTGAAAAACTGATTTTGCAGTTTGGCAAATCTATCCTAGCCGAAACGAGCCACCGGTCACTGCTACCGGAAACAGCCTCTCGCAATAATCGAACTCAATTGCAAAATAAACTTCTACCCTCCAAGTCCGCACTAATCGTTACGGGAACTCGGTTGTGCCTCTTTTTTTTTACTTCGGTGTTCAATGCTGAATAGTAGTGTATGTTTGTTATTTATAATTTATGAGAAACTGAATTTAGTTATGCTCTCCCTCTCTCTCTCTCTCTCTCTCTCTCTTTGTCTCTCTCTCTCTGAACAACGACTAATCTAAATTCAACACAATTTGGCCGATGATTCAGCGTGAGCAAGGGGTGCTGAAGCCTTTCAAGAGCTGTGAAATAAATGGAAATGACCAGAGCAGTTTCAGATAGAAATAGTGTTTTTTCTTTATATTTATTCTATTTCTTTTCAGATCTAGCTAACCCAAAGACGAATAAGAAAAATGCTGGCTTTACCCAGGAGGAACGAGATGGATTTAGTACGCTTGTCAATGCAGGGTTTGTTGATACTTTCCGGAACCTGTACCCAGACAGAACGGGAGCTTACACTTTTTGGACCTATATGAGAAACGCAAGAAGCAAGAACATTGGATGGTAAGTTTTTGTTTGTTTTCACACCTGGTTCTCGGGCAATAAAGAAAGCCCAGTTCCTTACACTGTAAAAAAAAATCTTGCAGTAGGCTACTCGCTACTGGGATTAATCTTGTCTCTAAAAAGATAATCTTATCTCTAATTCGGATTAATCTTATCTCAGTAAAGATAAGATTAATCCCAGTAGCAGATACTGCAGTTAAATCCTGATCATGTGTTTGCACTTTAAGTGAAACAAACTCAGGCTACACTGCTATATCGAAGTCAGATCTTATGTCACTTCAGATTGTCCATCATAAGAATGATGCCGCTTATTGTTGGTCTCCTGTGGGTGTACCATAAATCGAATTCCTAAGCTAGGCGACGAAATTGTGACGAAGCATGAGTTTTCGTGATAATTTTTTTCGTTTAAAAGACCGCGGTTTGCTGTATTCCTGACGGATCCAGTCGGCCATGCCACTGGCGCTGCTAGTTTTCTACGCTGTGTACCATCATCTGCGTCATTTTCTCTAAAGAACCTGAAGTGCGAAAGAATTAAGATTTTTTGGGTCACTGGGGCAGATGGAGGACCTAAACTTGAAATCAAGGGAGAATGGTCGGAAGAAGAACGGAGAAGGATGGGAAGGATCTTGAAACAGCAGGAATTGTGGGATTCTGATCAAATGAACTGAACTAAGGAACTAAAGTACAGGAGGGGTACCCATCCTCAGACAAGATTTCAAATCAGAGAAGTCTTTCCTTCAGAATAATCTATCTGGCTTAAAAAGGGACGAACATAAATGACAAACATACTAGACTGAAGCTAACTGAATGGTTTACATATTGGATAAGCAAATATTGCTTCAGTATTTCTAGTTAAATATCTTTTTCTTTTTAAACAGGATCCCTTCATTCTAACCTTACCTCGATTGACTACAAAATGATGAAAAAGGTAGTGTTAGCAAAGTTAGTCGCCAGAAAATCCCTTTTCAAAGTATCTTCAAAAAAAGGCACAAAGTTTGAATATGCTTGGACACATGGCTGTTCAAAAAAGTCATGTTTTGGCATCTTGTCTATCAGCATGTACATTTTATTTTAACGTTTTCGCGGCAAAATCGAGGTAGTGTAAAAACGAGGTCAGGTCCCCCTCCTGTAAATAGTTGCTGCGATAGCCAAGTGAGCAATGGTTGTAGGTTATATCTTGGCTTTGTTTCCTAGGCGGCTGGACTACTTTCTGATATCCGAAAGACTTCTGCCGTCCGTCTGTGATGCGGTGATTCGAAGTGAAGTTTTCGGCAGCGACCACTGCCCCCTAGTTCTCTTCCTTAACATGTAAAGTGTCCTTTTGCTTTATTACTTTTTTCTTGAACCAATATCTAAAGCTTCATCTTTGTGAGTTACCTTTGTTTTCTTCTTAATTTCTTCCATGACGTTGGGTAGGAGACCGTATGACACACAAAATTGCTGTGTCGTCCGGCCCCACATTCGTTCCGGCCACCCTGTAAAAAAGAGGCCTAAAAACTATCAAGCTGTAAAGAATTTTAGCGCAAACATTCACTTAGCTTTGCGTGTTCAGTTTATCGATACGTCTCTGCTGGGATGAGTGAACCAAAATGTATTTTTGGTCGTAGACGCAGCGGTCCCACACTACTATGTAAAAGATGGTTGTGGTTGCGGTTAACTATGTAGGCTTACATTTTCTTTGGAAGTTAACTAAATCTCGCAACGTGTTTTCTAACATTTGGTCGACATGGGTGAGGTTTCTTTTGACATCTCAGTAGCTGCTTTTATCTCACGACTTCTAGGAGTTTGTGAAGGATGACGGCCTCCCCTCCCCTCAATCCGCTCTCAGATCAATCATATCGAACTCATAGTGAAGCCTGTCAGAAGTTTCGTATTATTTGCACAGGATACCCAATTTCAAAAGATGTGGGATAACACACTATCGCTTAACGTTGCAGGACGTTATGTTTCTGTAGAATATAATAGCTTACTGAGTAGGCCTATGGTTTGCAACATTAATTTTAGGGAAAAATAACACCTACAGGCTCATTATACAGTTTTTGGGATCCCAAAACGCAAGTGGAAGGATACCTATGACTTAGCAAACAATTTCCGTCTGTCTGTCTGTCCTTCCGGTCGTCTGTCAGGACTATAACTCTTGAAGGGAACGGGATATTTTGATGAAACTTGGTGTGAGGATTCTTTTGGTCAAGGGACAGGTCGAGTTCGAACATGGGCTCTGTAGCCCTACATTTAGGGATGGGGGCTCAGATTTGGAGGCAAATGAAACATTTTTTAACAGGTAATGATATAGGATATTTAGGGGTAAGAGAAGATGCTGAACACGTTGAAAATCATTTTCTCGCCGGACAAGTACTTCGCCCGGAATCCGGCTAAAACCGGAAAATTTGTTAAAAGTACAAGTTTTCTTTGAAGTTGATTAGATGTTCGATTTAGGGGTAAGCTAGACGTGCTGAACCCGTGTATGACAATCATTTTCTACCCGGACATATAGTTTGCCTGGAAAGCGGCTGAAACGGGAAAATTTGTTAAAAGTTAGCCTGAGGTTTTAACTGAAGTTGATTAGAGGTTCGATACAGGGGTAAGGAGATATGCTGAATTCGTTTTTGAGCTTTCGCTGCCGAAACCGGAAATTTGGCAGAAGTCTTGATCAATTTCGTCAAAGTAGATGTGACGTATAGGGGTAAGATTACATGCTGAATCCATATCTGAACCTATTTTTTTTTAGATCAACAGCCATTGACCTTAATCTTTTTCTAATTTTTAATAGTAAAAATGTTCAAGGAGTCTGGCGAAGACCTGATATTTACAAAACCCAATTGTCTGAACTAAAATATTAAATTTTGGGATACCGTCGAAGTCTTTGGTCTTGCTCTGTAACGTCAAGATCTAGAGTTTTATCTCGGAACTGTTGAGATGCGTATCCTTCTATAAATGTTATGAAAATTCTGACAGTCTAGGCTACACAAATAATTGTTGTGTTTAAACATTTTCGCATAAAAATAGCCTTATATGTCCTTTGTCCAAACACTGCCTTCATCCCTCACCCCCTCCAAGTTGTCTCGGAGCCTACTGTAGGGTCTGCTAATTCTGCTATGCAACAGCAGATGAATCAACTATAAGATATGAACGCATCCGTAATTAGATCCATCAACGAAGCCGTAGCGTATGGAGGCGATCTAATGCCTCTGCTCCAGTCCAGAAGTACGCAAAGAGTTGCAGTCATCACGTTGTGCTAGCTGTGTGATCAAGACCTGCTGAAAATGGCGATAGAGAATGGAACGACAAAGAAGAAGCTAAACGTTGCAATTGTGGGAGGAGGATTGGTATGTTGTATTCTTTATAAGACATTGTGATTATCAGCTGGTGTTGTTGCATCCTTAGTGTTACAGAATGACTGATTCTTTCTATAGCCTATCGCAATAATAATAATAACAACGCTTTTTTATTCCGCCAAAAGACCGTACCACATAAATACATGTATAATGTCCCAAGAAAATTCTAAGGAGATTGTACTGTATGAATGAATTAATCAATTTTCTTTAATTATCATGACAGAGCGCAACTATGTCGCGTTAAGGAGCACGGTACTTAGTCCGACCGCCAGCTCGTCAAAAGAACGCTTAGTTTCGAAAACACCCGACCCAAAAGGTACAGTCAGTCTGACGATACCATTTTGTAGGCCAAAAAATCCTGATTCAGAATATGCTTGGAACGGTGGTATCCGACGCTGGCTTAACTCCTAAAAACACTTTTTTGTTTTTGTTTATACTTGCTTTCTGGAAGTGTTAGACCCCTTCTCGAAAAGTACCTATTTTAGTTGAGAATTGCTCAACAGGTAGTGCGCACAAGCAAGAATCGCCGCTAATTAGTTAACCCTACAGAGAAGACACGGAAGAGGAGATAAAATTGCGAAACAAACATGACAGTAAAAGCAACTAAAGATCAGACTTTCTTGCTACTTACTCAGAGAACGCCGTAAAAGCCAAAATATTTCATCTCTGACTATTAACATGGGAAATAATGTAGCTCAGCTTGGCATGGTAATACGATGATTTTTACCCATGGTTGCAGCCAGGCCCGTATCCAGGAATTTATTTCGGGGGGGGGGGGGGGGGGGGGGGGGGGGCGGGGGTTGCCTGCTGGTCAGACAAAAAAGTACAAAAAACACACAGATCAGAGGAAAAGCCTATACAAATTATGATTTTTGTATGTGAAGAATGCAGGTTTGTGGTAAATGGTAGAACGTGTAGTAAATGGTACTAAAGAACCTGGTGTGAAGACGAATGGACGTTAATTAACCTGTTGTACTGACAAGACTTGAACTTCTCGGGTGCACCCGACGAAGTCTGCACAATTTAATTTCTTACGTACAGGAGGGGTACAAGACCTCGTTTTACACTACCTCGATTGTTGCCGCGAAAATGTTCGTATGGGGGCAGGTGCTCTGTCGACTCGGATGAAGAATAGGAATTTGATTTTTGTGAAGCAACGTTGGCAAAGTTTGAGATTTGTGTGTCCCATTCAACTCGTCTTTTGGTGCTTTAGATATTTCGTGCGACATTTCAGTACACGAGCATATTATTTGAAACAGTTGTAATCCTTGTAGTTGTTGATTCATCCCAGCAAACTTTATTAAAGGCTATTAAGCAACAAAGTCGCATCACATCCTTAATCAACGAGTGTCTATTCCTGGCACACCGAATCAGCGGGTTCAATTTGGTTAGAATAACTTTTCTGCCGACAGTAGCACACTATACCAGATGATGGCACTTGTTTCTGAGGAGGAGAATAACTTATCAGGTTTCAGGTCTACTTATTTATTAAAGGTATATACATAATCAACGGGTTCGATTTGGTTGTAGTCCATTTTTCAACCACTGTGTTTTATAGCTATACTCATTATTGAGAAGAAATAATGGAATAACATCAGGCTTCATTTCTACTTTAAGCACCTATTCCGGAATTTATTATCGGCATATTCGGAATCAGCGGGTTCGATTTGTTCGGAATCTATTTTTCAACCTACTGTGTTTTAGAGCGATACTTCTTATAGAGAGGAAATAATGGAACAGCATTGAGCTTCATTTCTACTTTAAGCCATCGTTTCCGGAACCAGTTCCCGGCATATTCGGAATCAGCGTGTTCGATTTAGTCGGAATCCACTTTGAAACCTACTGTACCGTTTGGGTTAGGGGGGTGTCACATTTTCAGGACCTGGCGGTCGGACTAACTGAACAAATAAAGAAAACAACCAACAACACGTATATAGTATTATATGTGGGGCCATTGCTGTACGTTGTAATTAGTGTCCCTTTGAACCGTCTTTTTTTCAAGCTCATCGAGTAACACTTCCCGTTCCCAACCAGGCAGAAGAAAAAATTGTGTCTGGGAGACAGCTTTGGACAAGAGGATGAATATTTGAACTTA